>JAPQWV010000863.1:0-189000 GCA_027422505.1 Craterostigma plantagineum
AATACGCCGCCCCTCGGGCAGGGGCGGGAAAAATATACCCCTCGGGCAAGGGTAGGGAAAACATACCATCGAGACAGGGGCACGCTACCTCGGGAAGAAGTAAAGATCGTGGTCATGCCCCTCCATGCACACGTATTTGACCAAACGTGGGAAAACCGCCCAACGCCGAGTTGAAAAGCGTTAAACGCGGATGAAACCGCTAGATTGTGCAGAACGTGGGAGGTAACCGTCGAAAGTCAATTACGCCCCTCAGAACCCTTTAAATATCGCCTAAAACCGCACAGTCCAGGTAGCTAAATGATACTATACCATTTTTACTACTCACTCCAGCATCCTTGAGCACTTCACGCCATTTCTGCATCCTTTTTCTTACTACTTTACACCTGAAAATGGAATCTACCCTCTTGACTAAGGCAAGAAAACGCCTCCCACCCTAACCCTGTTTCAACAGCTTACAAGTCCAAGTTCGCGGCGACGTTCAGGCGGAAGGAGGAAGAAGGCAGCTCGTGACCCAACGGCGGTAGATCGTTCATTTTTCGACCACATCAGTTAGCAATCATTGCTTTTAGTTTACATGTCAAGAAGGTGACATGATATTTACGTGACTTTTCCCTCGTGCTAAGTAACCTTGTCCTTATCTCAAATCTTTGGGCCAAAGTTAATAGCTATTTGGGCCTTGCTAATCACTTCTTTAGGCCTTATATTATTTCACTTGGGCCTTTATACTCCTTTTTAGCTTCTTGATATTTTTAGACCCTATATTGTCCTTGGGCTTTCTAACTATTTGGCCCATAAAATTTTATTTAGCTCTCGGTCCATTTAATATTTTCAGCTTCCTTCCGAAAAATCCGTTTTGTGCGAAAATTAACTTCATTAATTTCGAATGTTACAAAAATAATCCCGTATAAATTTTACGGTTATTACAAATATGATCAATATATACAACAATAATATTGCCAATGAGAAATTGAGACCAACATTATATTACTGACAATGTATAATAGAAAACTGTTACAATAATGTAAGTGTTGATGTTCTTCAAAATTGAAAACTGAAAACGCACGACTGATTATTGTACTTTATTACTATCAGACAGACATTATACCAACCTATGTTCATGAATCCGCATAGACTCCAAAGGCGAATGTGAGTAAAATGCATAAGTTCTATTACTTAATTGTGTTGTTAAGGGTCAAATATTTATTCAATTTCGACTATCTAACTATTCACAATAAAGGTTCCATTTAAAATTAAGTCGTGCCTTTTGTATTTATTTAAGTATTAATAATGGTTATTGGTTGATACCAGCATTATATTACTGAGAGCGTATTAAGGAAAGCTGTTAGAAAAATGGGACTGTTGACATTCTTCAAACTTGAGGCCTGAAAGCGTACTACTGAATATTGTATTTTATTTTTATCCGATTGACAATTATTCCAACCTGTCCGTGAATCGGCGAACGCCACAAAGACGAATGTGACTAAAATGCATAAGTTGTATTACTTAATTGCGCTGTTAAAGGTCAATTATACCAACCTATGTTCATGAATCCGCCTACACTCCAGAGGCGAATGGGAGTAAAATGCATAAGTTATATTACTTAATTGTGTTGTTAAGGGTCAATTATTTATTCAATTTCGACTATGTAACAATTCTCAATTAAAGGTTCCTTCTGACATTAAGTCATGCCTTTTGTATTTATTTAAGTAATAATAAAGGTTATTGGTTGATACCAACATTAATTGCATTATTAAGGGTCAATTATTTGGTCGTTTTCGACTATATAAGTATTGAAACTTAATAGATCCTTTTAAAATTGAGCTATGCCTTTTATATTTATTTAGTTATTGATAAATGTTATTGCTTCTATTACCATTATTCAAAAATAAAACCACGACTGACCTTTAAATTTCCCTGTTTAAATATTTAACTACTTAATTACATATAAGTTCTTTTATAATAATCCAATAAATGTTTACGAACTTTCACATGGCTCAGTTTTACAATAGTAGTTTGCATAACGTTTATACGACTGTCCACTGTCAGAAGATATGGCTATACAGTATGTGCGCAATAACTGAAAAGTAATTGAAAATAGAATGTGTCTATTTCTTATAATTCTTGCCATAATAACTATTTAATTACTTAAATACATATCAATTCGTTTATAATAACAATGAAATAAAAGGACATCTGTATCCTACTATGCAGGTCGCGCCCCTTCATCTTGACCCCCTGATTAAATTCTATGCAACCGTTCAACTTATCTGTGGGTATTTAATCTCGTGATTCTTTGAAAGACATAAATATACCTATTGTTTTTGAAAACTTAATATGATGAATGAAATACGCAATTATTTACAGAGAAGTTTTGCAGATTTGCAAAATTCAATATCTCAAATGATCGTCCGTATCGACAGAAAGATTGATGACTACACACAAAGTGCTGCTCAGAGGTCTGATGCATTGCAAACTAGATATGATGTCCATGCCACTATGCTGAAGAATATGGGGAAAACGATCGACCAACACTTTGAGCAGATCAACTTGAAGTTGACGACGTTAGAGAACAGATTAGGTATTACTGTTTTCTCACAACTTATGTAATCATTTATATGCTTTATTTTCATATTAAATAACTTGCTGATGACTTTTCCGCACAAATATTCCTACACATGTAGATGATTTGCGCGGGCCAGCGAATACCGATGTTCATGCGGAGGACGAGCAACGACGACGTCCCAAAATACAGCGAACTCTCACAACTATGGCAAACAAACGGAAGCATCCGGTCATTTCGCCAACTTCAATACCAAATTCCCCCTCAGATGCTGTCACAGATAGTTCCCCTAAGAGGTGCATTTGATAATCGTATTAGTAGAGTTCTTGCTATGTTTCCACATGTATCTGTGATCGTTGAGAACATGGGCCCAGATGTGTACGTTACCGGATCTTTGCGGAGCCAGCGTGGACAACCATTTCTTGCAACGCTGATGAAAAATGTTGCGTGGCTGCTTGATGAGGTATGATATGTTATATTGACGAGTGATATTTGGCATCCTATAATTGAATAAAAATTGTTTTTTGCAGCATATTGATGAATGCTTGCATGGGTTTATTGAACTCCAGAGAAAAACAAACATCGCACGCCCTTCCATTGCATTCAAGAATACTGCATTCAATCAGGTATTTGCAGTAGAATACAGATTAGAAGGTGAATACGACCTTTCTGTAATCAAGCCTCATGCCGACGGAACCGTACTCGACTGGCCTGCAACGCCGTGGAATGCAAAATGCCAAGATGTTGTTTTCTATCTTTTAATTAAATGCCAAAAATATTTTTAAGCAATATTAACCCTTAGTGAATATTTTTTAAGGGTAGGCCATTATGTTTTTGACATATTATTTTTGTATGGTACAAATCACTTTCAAAGTAGAAAATATGGTATTTTCTTAACTAATTTCGTGGCCTATAATATAAGTTTTTCATAGTGAAAAACTGTTGGGGAGAGTGAATTTCAAAAATTTTCTCACCACCGTTACTAAGATCGTGATCGGTAATAAAGAAAACGTGCATGTACAACACATAATAGAGTAGAATGTATTACCCGCGTAGCGAAGATCCCTAGCTCCCGGTTGTAGTAAACCGTTCCACGCTTCCACGAGCCACGCCGAAGAGAATCACGCCGACCCCAAAATGTATCACAAACCAATCCCTCCCAAGGATGGCTAGAGAGGGAATGGAGTTGTTTTTAAGAGATATATTTCCTCAAAATTTTCCTCTAAGGTTGCTACTTTATTTTTCTCTCTCAAAAGTGAAAAATACATATGAAAACTTAAGTTTTTCACTATGAAAAACTTAGATATATTATAGGCCACGAAATTAGTTAAGAAAATACCATATTTTCTACTTTGAAAGTGATTTGTACCATACAAAAATAATATGTCAAAAACATAATGGCCTACCCTTAAAAAATATTCACTAAGGGTTAATATTAAAAATATTTTGGCATTTAATTAAAAGATAGAAAACAACATCTTGGCATTTTGCATTCCACATGAATCATGCCATATATATATATATATTAAATTAATTTCGAAAATTAAAAATAAAATACCATTTTTACCCTTGTTTTAAAAGTTGGGCCAATAAATAAATTAAGTCCAATATCTAATAAAGGCTTAATTTTATTATTAATAAATTAAGCCCAATATCTAATAATGGCTTAATATTATTTTTTTAGCCAAAAGCCCACACTTAAATATTTTTCCAAATACTCACGTACCATTATTATGAACGACTCAAAGCCCGTTATATCTCTCTTTGATAGATACTATCTTAGTGATCCTTTTTAAGCCCGATTCTCTTGGTTCGTCTCAACCCGGCAAGGGAGGAATCCAAGAATTCAGTATGCGCCTAGCCAATCCCGCGGTACCGAATAGATCCCGTGTTGAGTACGATCTTCATCGTTTCACGAACCAACTATAGATTATCGTAGTACGTTTAGACCCTTCACATATGTCCCGGTCGAGTGAGAGTCATGGTTACGTCAACCTCACTAACTCGACACTATGACAGATTCATGACTGATGAAATTACTAAACTGCACTCCATGTCTTACTTGAGTCAGTTTATTGCTTTGGCCAAAGACTTCGTAATTTCCCGTCCCCAAATATTCATAGGACATATATCTCATTTACTAATGAGACTGTGAATCCCTCACGTCTGTCTATGCCCGGCAGTCACCCTTCATTGTCAAGACCGCATGTCGCTGCTGAGCCATGTTCTACCTCGAACAATGCGGGTCTAGCAAACTAGTGACAAGTCAAGACTCTGAAGTCAACTCCGTCAAAGACCCTTTGGTCTAAGGTCCACGTACACTACTATAGTCAATCAATCAATCATTGACGCCTTATCAGAGTAATAGGCCATGTGATCATCGATTACGAATCGTGTCCAAATATAAGTTAATCCCCAATTCAACTTATATCAATGTTACGACCTCCCACTTCACAAGTGAATGGTTGGCACAACCATTTAGGAGTCATCAAAAAATAAGTCATAATCGACATTCAGTCACCCTACTGAGTCTAAGACTTATGGACTAATTTAATATCTGAGATTAATAGCTCATCTGTGCCTCCTCTCTCATCCCATGAGAATCGATAACTAAACTCGTGTATATGGGATTTATTTATTTACCGTCTTATCAGATGCCAAATAAGAACTAAAGGTAAATAATAAGCCTATAAAGGAATAATGTAAAATCACATAAAACAAATATTCCATAATTAAGTATTCAAATACAATATTCATATACATGGTGAATAATACATCGGGTAAATACAAGTGCCCTATTCATTTCATCCTCGAATGGCATTCTGAGGGCACATTCCTAACAATCTCCCACTTGCACTCAATGCCATGCACTATGATATCGCAACCCCATCTTATGTAGGTGTCTATCAAGCACTGCCTGTGAAAGAGGCTTAGTGAATGGGTCCGCCACGTTATCCGCAGTGTCTATCTTCTGCACGGCTATGTAGCCTTGTTCAACGAATCCACGCAACACATGGTATTTTCTCTCTATATGTTTGGACTTGCTGTGAGACCTAGGTTCCTTGGCTTGAGCGATTGCCCCAGTATTGTCGCAGCACAATAGCAGTGGGCAATCTGCTATGCCTGGAACAACTTCGAGTTCTTCTATGAACTTTCTCATCCAAACACCCTCCTTAGCTGCCTCAGAGGCTGCAATATACTCCGCTTCTGTGGTAGAATCGGCAGTAGTGCTTTGCTTAGAACTTTTCCAAGACACTGCTCCACCATTAAGCGTATAGACGAAACCAGAAGTAGATTTTCGGTCATCCACATCCGACTGGAAATCCGAATCGGTATAACCGTCCACTTCTAATTCTCCATTTCCATAAACTAGTATCATATCCTTAGTCCGTTTAAGGTACTTGAGGATATTCTTTACTGCGTTCCAATGGTCTTTGCCAGGGTTAGACTGATATCGACTTACTATGCTCACAGCATATGCTATATCAGGTCGCGTGCATAGCATCGCGTACGTCAAACTACCCACGGCAGATGCATAGGGAATTCCACTCATCTCTTTCCTATCTTCCTCACTTCGAGGACACATGGATTTCGAAAGATGAATTCCATGCCTCATCGGTAAGAATCCTCTCTTAGATTCATCCATCCGGTACCGTACCAGGATCTTTTCTAAATAGAGGGCCTGAGATAAACCTATCAATTTGTTCGCACGATCTCTATAAAGACGAATACCAAGAATATTGGTTGCTTCTCCCAGGTCTTTCATGGAGAATTCAGTTGAAAGCCAAGCTTTCACCTCAGAGAGCATTCCAATATCGTTTCCTATCAAAAGGATATCATCCACGTACAATACTAGGAACGATATCTTACTCCCACTGACCTTTTTGTAAACGCATGGTTCGTCTTCATTCTTTACGAACCGTAGTTCCTAACTACTTCATCAAATCGGAGATTCCAACTCCTGGACGCTTGTTTAAGTCCATAAATGGACCTATTCAGTTTGCACACTTTGTGAGCATCTGTTCGTGATGTAAAACCCTTCGGTTGCTCCATATAGATCTCCTCCTGGAGGAATCCATTAAGAAAAGCGGTTTTCACATCCATCTGCCAGATCTCATAATCATAGTATGCTGCTGTAGCCAGCAATATACGAATAGACTTTATCATTGCTACTGGTGAAAAAGTTTCCTCGTAGTCAATACCCTCTTTTTGATTGTACCCTTTTGCTACTAGCCTTGCTTTGTAGGTATCCACCAGTCCATCAGATCCAATCTTTCTCTTGTAGATCCACTTACACCCTATAGGTCTAAAACCTTCAGGTAGGTCTACTAGAGTCCAGACTTGATTAGTGTACATCGAGTCCATCTCTGCTTTCATAGCTTCGACCCATTTCTTAGATGTGGTCATAGGTAGCGGGATCGTTCCCAACTGTCCCCACCGTCACAGCATCCCCGTGCTCGACGTGTACCATACCGTATCTCTCAGGCATGTGAGATACTCTACCAGACCTGCGCAATTCTGGTTGCGTCTCGGACTGTTCCTCTGTGCTTTCAGGCACTAATGTCTCTGGTGGCGTCTCATCTAACTCTCCAAGAGTCACTTCTCTGCCAACTCCACCTTCTCGAACGAACTCTTCCTCGGGAAAGTGAGCATGAATGGCTACGACGATCCTCTGATCATCATGGAAGTAAAAATAATATCCCATGCTCTCATCAGGATATCCAACGAAACGTCCTTTCGTGGACCTAGATTCAAGTTTGTCTGTTATCAGCTTTTTCACAAAGGCGGGGCAACCCCAAACCCTAAGGTGATTTAAGCTTGGTTTCTTACCATTCCAAATTTCGTAAGGCACCCGATCAACAGACTTTGAAGGGAGTCTGTTCAAAACATACACGGCCGTTTGCAAGGCATATCCCCACAACGATATTGGGAGATCTGTATAGCTTAGCATAGATCGCACTTTGTCTAATAAAGTTCGATTTCTGCGTTCAGCAACACCATTCAACTGTGGTGTTCTGGGCGGAGTTACTGCGAAATTATTCCATGTTCTTTCAAAAAGTCGTCAAACTCGAGACTCATATATTCACCACCTCGATCTGATCGAATGACTTTAATTTGTCTCCTAGTTTGATTTTCCACTAAAGTCTTAAATTCCTTGAACTTATCAAGCGTTTCTGACTTATGCTTCATTAGATACACCAAGCCATAGCGAGAGTGATCATCAGTGAAGGTCACAAAATAGTGGAAATTACCACGGGCCGGAACTCTAAATGGCCCACAAACGTCAGTATGGATCAAATCCAAAAGATTAGTGGCTCTTTGAAATGTCCCGGTGAAGGGAGACCTGGCCATTTTGCCGAGAATACAAGATTCGCACGTTGGATAGGAATCTGATTCCAATGGCTTAATAATGCCATTTTTCTCTAACTCTTGAATCTTGCGAACTCCAGCATGACCGAGTCGAACATGCCATAAATACTTTTTGTTTAACTCTAAGTTACGTTTGTTGGTAATTGCATTCACATGTTCTTGGACACTTACGTAATACAAACCATTTATTAACGTAGCATTTCCGACACATTTATTTCCAAAATAGATATCACAAACATTACTACTAAAGCGGAATTCATAACCAAGCCTGCTCAAAACAGGACATAGTAACCTACAGAGTAGGGAGTGTCTACATGATTCAGACAAAACATGCGATATGGATATGAGATTTTTCAAGCAGGCTTTCGGTAGGACATTGCATACCATGCAATTTCTACTTGACCATCTTCATTTGATGAATGGGCGTACTGCGTTCACCATTACAAGAGATGAAAATTACCCCCGCCAAGCTACAGCGTAAGGCGTCACTTTTTATTTCATCCATATGTATGCATACAATTTACGTACCATTTTTTGAAAATTGTTCGTTTCCTCTAATTTGCTGACAGGGGTGAATGCGGTGTACACGCCTTGCTTCGGCGTTTGCCTTGATGTTTTCGGATGATTCTGTCTACGGAATCACCCAAAAACAATTAGATGATTTCAAGAAATATCTCGCAGTTGCTCTTAGCTGCAATAGATGGATATGAATGCTTAAGTTTGCACTTTACATTTCTTTGTGGTGTTCTATTCCTTACGATATTAGTAAGCATTTACTTTATGTTATTTGACGGTCTTTCTCTTGCCCAAAAATATTAAACGTTGCATTATTAACATTCAATATAATAATTTATTTGTAGTACTGACCAGTATTTACACGTCATGGTGAATTGGAAAAGTTCATGCTTTCCAATATATACAACTGAAGTTTACTCGACCGATTAATAATAGTCAATTATATATCACAAGTTTTTTAATGACATCGTCAAATCATATAGCCATACAATCATGATATATCGCATAATTACATATTGAGTTCGGATACAGGTATGTTAGTAATAAACTCTAATGCTAAAAAGCAACGTAAAGTAAATTATTAAATTCTAAATGATGTATATAACGCATAATAACTTTCTATCGGAACTCATTATAAGCTCACATACCGATACTGAAATCTCCTGACTTATTAAACCTATAAACACTTCAGAAGTAAAGGTTTAAATGGTCGGCCCACAATTCATTTATTTATTTCAACATACTCGATTATTTGATAACGAGTGGCCCAGCGTTATCTTATTACTGAATTAAATTTCCAAGTCCTCTTCTCTAAACCCCTCCCTCTCAAAGTAAGGCAGTATCGAAAACAGTTAGAGTATATTGTTGTCGGAATTTTGGAAGCACAGCTTGGTGTTGCGCAATTGAGAGATCAGCAAGATTATTACTCTCTGTAGGATTTAATCTATTAATATTTGTCGTCCGTTTGCCATAGGTAGCAGGATCTTTGAGGTTAGTACTATGTCGTATTTATGGCTGTGAAATATTATATATGTGAAAATCGAAAATATAATTGTTTTAAGTATCAATTTGGGTTTCTGAATGTATCATGTGATATTGCTAACTGATATGCTGTTATTGTTCTGAGTATCAATTTGCGGCCGTACATTGTTTTAATACAGGCAGTCTTAGAAACACAGTTCCCCAGAGGATCTGTGAAGCCAGGAAGAGTGGTAATATTTGCCGCTTTTAAAGATATATGCACGTATCTAATGGAAATCTTGAATAGAGCAGAGATAGCTGAGATGGTTTCAAAAAGCCAATTTGACGTTTAATAGTGTCTGCAGAGAATTTTCAGTTATCAGGGCAGTTGTCGTGGTATATGATGCAGTGTCAAATCAAATATGATGACACGGATGAGCTGTGGATGGTTATTGAAGATAGACTCGTTCGGTTTTCGTCAGTAGAATACTCGCTGCTGACAGGCCTCAAATTTGGCACTGAGGATCCAATAGATGTTAATACAGCCTTTACAAGACATTTTGGAAACAAAAAAATTCATGTTGCGAGACATAAAGAATCGACTGAATACGATGAGAAGCCCTTCAGATAGTACCGTTGATGTTGAGAAACTAAAGTTGGCGAGTTTGATGTTTGTTCCGGAGTTATTCAATTATGAAGTATTAGAGATACCGCTTACGTCGATCCTGCAATAATGTATTTGGTGGAAGATTTTGAGAAATTCAATGCTTACCAATGGGAAACCTTAGCATTAATGAAGCCCTAACGTCACTTAAGAGGGATCGCTCCCAGTTCACTGATGAATCAACTGTTGAGCAAGTGAAGAAATATCCAAACTTAAGTTTAGGAGGTTTTGTACATCCATTTCAGGTAATAGTATTGTGTTTATTATTTTAAATACTGATATCTATTGTTTTACATTGACTTTGAAATAAATCGTTAATCCTTATTTAGATACTTGCTTATGAATGTATCCCTGGAGTTGCAAAATTGTTTGCCAAGAGACTTGAGGGAGTGGAACCTGGCATTGCAGGGATGTGTTGGTGGAAGACAAATGATTGGAGTACTAAGTACTCGCCGAGGTTGGAGCAGATCACAGAGGCTGTTTCTTCTGGAGTGTTGGAAGATGTATTTTGCAGCCAACTATTGAAGATTCGGCTTCGCTCTTTATTAGATCAAGTCACTTCGCACTCCAGAACCGCACTCCACTACTGCAGAAGATCAATTTGTGTTTGGAGAGAGGAGTTACGGTTATTTGTCCTCCAGTAGCAGGAAAAGTTTCAGCTAAGCATGCAAGAAATGTAGATGCAATAGAGTTTGAGGAAGCGGATGGCGTAGAAGAGGACAATGAACGTAACAGTTCGAAATCATCGGGTGGGAAAGATTCAGCCAGTGGTGATTCTATATCAGAAGATGTTGTTGTTGTTGAGAGTAGGAAAGTGTCTGGTAAGAAATCAGGAAAGCGAAAGAAAAAAAGATTGGTCATAAGTCCACACCGAAAAAACTTACACGACAGGCAAAACGTCTGAATGAAACTGATCCATCAAGTGTGTTCGTCGATTCTGTGAAGGAACCAAAGTTATCAAATAAGAAGTACGGTGCCACGGGTAATGCACAGAGCTAAAGAGACGATGAGATGGAGAATGAGGATGTTGAGCCGGGAACACAACATGCCAAAGGCAATCAGCACATGGCTGATGAAGACGTTCCACAGACGGACGGAATTTCTGGTTTGTTAGATTTATTCTGATTTATTTATATGTTTTATATGTCTCTACCTATCATTACTAACATTATGTACTCAATTTGATAATTTTCCCTGTCTAATCGCTTAACTTTTTACGTGCAGTTGTGCAGAAAATGCAGGCACTGGAATGCAAAATGCAACTTCAGTCAGAGGAAGTATCTACTATGAAATTGTCATTTCAAGAAGCATTGGAGGGAATTCAAGAAAGATTGGTTGGTGTTGAAAAGAACGGAGGAACCTTTTTGGACATTAATTTCATAATTGTCAAGATGACGTCCGTGGAAGAGGGTTTGAAGGTGTTAGGCGAGAAGGTAGTACAGCTCAAGGCACAGGTTGATGTATTATCAGACCCTCAATGCACATGTGGTATTTATTTTTTTATCCTCGATATTGGAATTTTGAAATACCATTGGTTACAAATAAATCTACCATCTCTTCACAAATTATTTTCGCAAGACCAAACGCTGAGATGGGTGTCATTACAAAAAATGTCAATAATATTGTGCACAATATAACGTCATGTGCAGGGGAATCAACAACTTCCAGCTTCTCGAAGGCTTAAGCTTGCAGAGTATGCCTTTCTACGTAACAATTCTGCTGTTTCAAGACAAGCTTATACCCATCGGAAGCTTGACGAGAATATCCTATATAAGCTAGCATTCTGGCCAATGGCAGAACAAGAGATTAAAACTATGCAGCAGTGCCGTCAGAGTGGCCTTTCTGGAAATCCTTTATCGCCAACTTTCTTCCGGGCACTAATGACAGCAATCCAACCCCTCCAAAATGTGTAAGTCTATAACTGAACATATATAGTCATAGTAATATAAAATACCGCTGTTTACAACGATATAAAGATTTACATATATATATGTGTGTATATTCATGGTTCTCTGATGAATTGTTTGATTCTTTGTTTTGAAAGCATGTTGATGAATGCATCCGTGGCTTCATTGAGGTTCAATTAAAGTGCAAAATCCCGTCGAAGAATGTCGCATTCATGAGCACGCTATTTGTAGGATTATCATGTCGCTGTCCGGTGTCAACGAAAGTGTTAGCTTCAGTGAATTTACACCATTCACTCTTGGAAAGTATCCAGGGTGGCCTTCGTGCCCATGGAGCAGAGCGGAGACAATAGTTTTCCCGCTAGAAATCAATAGCTGTGAATGGGTTCTGTGCGTTATTCGTCCGAATAGCGCTGAAATACAAATTTGGGACCCACAGAGGGGAGCTCATGCAGATGCCAGGTTCGTCGATAACGCAATAGACAATGTTTCTATATCAGGCGTTTGCTACAGGAGTTATCGCTCTTGGCAATGGAGTCCATATTATCCATTAAGCAATATGAACGCCTCCCGCAGCCAGATGACAGGCAAGTTCCAGACGTTTTTCATGAAAATTCTATGTGCATTCATAAAGTCATTGAAGATATGTGTTCTCATCGTATGCAGTGGTGATAACTGCGTCCAAGTACTTTTGAGCGCATTTGCAACGATGTTTTCTGAACATATTGCCGGTGAGGTAACTAAGTCCCATTTAACGGAGTTCACAAAATATTTGGCGGCAAGTGTGTTCTTCTCCTACAGGCACTGGCCGCCGTGGAATGAGTGAATGAGCGTGTATCATCGTTAATCGCTGCAGTTTCTGTTATGGACATTTCTTGACAATAGACAATTGCTTTTTCTGGTGTACGGTATCATTTATTTAGCTATCTATGTGTTGACATTAGTATCTAATTATGTGTTCTAATGTTATGTGTATCTTGAACCTTCTCAAAACCTATGCATCGACATTGTTTCATAATTATTTTCTGGTTTTACTGTTATACATTAATCCACTTATACGCCGACTTGATTGATTATTAAATTATGGAGTAATTCATTTAACAAAGTACGGGTCCATGTATCATATACATAATTATAATATTGCAGGATACCTTAGAAATCATTTTTAGTTGATATGGGCCATAATAATATTCCAGTCGTGTATTGTAAATATTGCTAAATATAATACGTGTAGTAATGTAAAAATATTGCATTACATTTTATTAACAGTTTGTAGTAATTTTCGTACAGTCGTTCAGTTTCTTACGGCTGTAAAGAGTATGGGTTGGATCATTTATTCTGATTTCTTTGCTTCAAGTACTTATAAAAGACTTGGGCGCCTTTTACAAATTTCCTGTGCAGATTCAATAATTTCTATGTATCACGGAATTCTTAAACATATAAAAATATGAGTCTGTGTATAATGGAATTCTTAAACATATAAAAATATATGAGTATACACTATTGATGAAAATCATGTATTGTAAAAGATACATAATCCATGATTAACATTTATTAGGTTTTGTCCTGTTTTTGTACAACGGTTATTAAAGCAGTCCTCTAATTTAAGGTTTTGTCCTATTTTTGCGCCACTGTTATTGAAACAGTTCTGTAATTTAACATACGGGAGTTTATGCATAATGTCAAATGGATCTGAGCCATGTGAGAACGTCGTAATAGGTATTATTGCATTATACAGCAGTCGTGCATTCATGTGCAACATATTACGGCCGTACTATTGATACACTACGGGTACATATTTAATTAGGTACCCGTTTTGTGTATCATTATGCCAACATAAAGTTGGTCAGTATGATTATTATAGGGTCCCCTTAAACCTTCTTTAATATAGAATAAATCAATAAATCAATCTGTATACAATATTTATGAAGGTTTAAACGAACCTCTCAAAATTATTCAGCAATTTCGATTAATTGACACATTTAATTTGATCTGAAATTCAAATTTTAACATTTCTTCGTGGATCACCCTTAAACCCCAAAACGTAGATTTTATATGACAAAAGCTCATTTCCATTTTCTTGATAGTTTACAAGATATGTTGTGTATTGCACAACTGATACTGAAGATATCGTCTAATTAAATGGTATCTCCTATTTTACGCAACTGTTATTGAATTCTTTGCAATATTGTACTAATAATAAATTTTCCAAGTATACAATTATGCTACACTGTTAAGTACCTCTTTGAGGAAGTCAAAGATACAAAAACTATATGATAAATTAATTCACTATAACGTTTTTGATATATAATATTTATGAAGGTTTAAACGAACCTCTCAAAATTATTCAGCAAATTCAATTAATTGACACATTTAACTTGATCTGAAATTCGAAATTTTAACATTTCTTCGTGGATCACCCTTAAAACCCCAAACGTAGATTTTATATGACAAAAGCTCATTTCCATTTTCTTGATAGTTTACAAGATATGTTGTGTATTGCACGACTGATACTGAAGATATCGTCTAATTAAACGGTATCTCTTATTTTACGCAACTGTTATTGAATTATTTGCAGTATTGTACTAATAATAAATTTTCCAAGTATACAATTATGCTACACTGTTATGTACCTCTTTGAGGAAGTCAAAGAGACAAAAACTATATGATAAATTAATTCACTATAACGTTTTTGATATTAATACATGCATGTATTGACCTTATCGCACCCCTATTAAATATGGATAAATTTATTGAATATCTGCCACAATCAGTGATAGCTATATGTTTCGGTGAATTGAAAAATTTCATGCAGTTGTCTTACATTGTATGTATCTGATTCCAAAGCAACGTATCTTAATTGACTCCTCAGATCTCTCCCCAGCGTTAACAACTTGCCTTTGCCGAGTATGGAATAATGACTTGAAGTATACTTGCAAAAGGGGATTTGACATAATAGAAAACGAATCGAAGTACACTTACCAAAAAGCCAACAGTCGACAATGGAAGAGGATTTTGAAGATTCCATTGACAAGATATTTCGAGAACTACGCGATGTGATTAAGCATTTAGCAGGAAGAATAGCAAAACAAGTCGATTGTTATTCAAGAACTGAAATCGGTAGTGTGGGAATTTGCTAATGAGTTACGATTCACTTACACAATATCTGCAATACAGATCACGAATTTTCGACAATCAGTATCTATCAATATTGCAGGGAAATTCCAGAGCGGCTCTGCAACTTGGTATTGCAATCTTTCGTTAATTACAAATATATTGCTATGAAAAATTATCTGTTTCTTCAATTATTTAATGTTGTAGATTGTAATACAGAGGTGCAGCATAGAAGGAAAAGACTATTCTCTTAGGAAAATAATGTCAATGATTATAGGGATCATCACGAAACTGGTACTACAAAGTTCCCCTACAATTATATTACATGCATGTGCTGGTATGCTCAAAGCTAATATATCTGAACATTATATCCACATATGTATTATGCAAATCTTCTAATACCAGCATCAAATAGAAGCCGCAGCATGCACAACAAACATACAAAGCTGTTGGATACAATGAAGAAATACCTCGAACTTTGTTACAAGGTAATTGACAAACTTTGTTTGGAATTTGTCCTAGAATAGTTTCAAAAATGATGTTCTGATATGAATTCAGGCGTCGCTCGGAGAGCTTCATTGTCAAATAAAAGGAACAACTCAACTTCTACAGCGATTACCACAGAGAACATTAGCCAATGTCCTCACTGTCATGCGTTGATGTGGAAATCAGAGTAAGCAAAAGCGAAAGTGAGTAGCAACAATTTAGTATTTTCGCTCTGTTGTAGCCAAGGAAGAGTTTCACTCCCTCCACTTGAACACCCTCCGTTATATATTGAAGAAAAGTTGTCTGATGTATCTTTTCGGCAATCTATACGAGTCTATAACTCAATCCTTTCCTTCACATCAATGGGTGCAAAATAGACCCAACGGTAAAACCAAGAACAGGTTCGTACGTCTACAGAATACACGGACAAAACTGTCATAATATTGGTTCATTACTTCCTGCTGAAGGCGAGTCTCCAAAAATTGCTCAGCTCTATATCTATGACACATCAAATGAAGTTTCAAACCGTTTAGGTACGTTGTCCAGAAAAAGTTCAGAAATTTTGGATACAGCGGTGGTTTCGGCACTCATTCAAATGATGGATACATACAATAAGCTGGCGAAAATTTTCCGGCACGAGACAGATATGAATCTGGTGAGACTACTGAAATATCAATATTTCTAATTGGACGAGGGCGTAGAGGAAAGCAGTACGAACTTCCCTCCACTGATGAAATTGCTGGATTGATAGTTGGAGATCTTCCTGAAACGATTGGAGAAAGAGACATCATAGTTCAGACAAAAAATGGTCCGCTAAAGAGAATCAGTGATTCGCATCCTTCATTTATGACAATGCAATATCCTTTATTATTTCCATTTGGACAGTCTGGATTCCATGACCAGATACCCTACTCAAATAGGGTCCACAGCTCTATCAAAAGAGGTTACATAACTATGCGTGAATACTATGCATATCAAATACAGACAAGATTATCGGAAGGTCAAGTATTGTACGATCTGGGCGTCTACTCCATCAGTATGTTGTCGATGCTTAACCGCGATCGAACAAGAAAGACTGCGTTGGATAACAAATAATCAAAAGGCATTGAGAGCGGATATCTACAATAACATTGCTGATGCTGTAACCAAAGGAGAGACTAATGCAAGATCTATTGGCAAGAAGATCATATTACCGTCTTCATTTACTTAGTCTCCCAGATGTATGTTGGAAAACTACCATGACGCTCTGGCTTGGCTTTATGCAGGTGGTACAGTAATCCACATCTATTCATTACTATCGCAGCAAATCCTAACTGGGACGAAATAACAGATCATTTGCCAAAGTATGACAATGATAGCTCTAATGATAGGCCAGACTTGCAGTGTCGGGTTTTTAAAATAAAGCTGGACAGTTTGATTTCTGATATTCAGAAAGGAATATTCTTTGGCCCGTGGTTGCAGGTATATTTTCTACACAATACTCTCAAATATTTTGTCATTGATGAGGACGCCATTTTACAAAAGTATTCAACGATACAAGCATTTCTGTTTTTCTGTAGTGTTGTATACAATAGAATTTCAGAAAAGAGGCCTGCCACATGCACATATATTGATTTGGCTAACTGGGCGTGATGGACATCCAAGTCCTTCAGAAGTAGACTCAGTAATCTCCGCAGAAATTCCAGACATAGAAGTAGACGATGAAGGATATCATTTGGTCAAACAATTTATGATGCATGGACCATGTGGTTAAGACTGACCAAACAATGCTTGCATGGAAAATCACAGGTGCACAAAAAAGTTCCCCAAACAGTATAATGAGGCAACGAGAATAGATGAGACTGGTTATGTGAGATATCGGAGGAGGAGAGTAGATAGGATTTATATTACAAAGAAGAAAATCCGCATGGATAATAGTTATGTTGTGCCGCATAATCTGCCACTGCTGAAAAAAAAATATCATGCTCATATAAACGTTGAGTGGTGCAATAGAAGTAAAGCAATCAAATACCTCTTCAAGTATATTACAAAGGGAGTCGATAAAGCAACAATGATCATACAAAGCAGAAATTCGGTAGATGCTGGAGTTGGTAACTCTGCAAAAATAGTACATAACAGTGATGAAATAAAGAGATATCTTGACTACAGGTACTTATCTGCTTGCGAAGCTATGTGGAGAATATTTGCCTTTGACATGCATTATAGATCGCCAGCTATTCAAAGACTTCCAGTACATCTTGAAGGACAACAAAGTGTTGTTATGATGATGCTGCTGATTTGGAGAATCTACTAGCGCAAGATGGTATTCGGAAAACTATGTTTACCGAATGGATGGTAACAAACTCGCGTAATAGCGAAGCAAAGGCTCTAACTTACATAAAATTTCCATCAAAATTTGTATGGAACAGTTCTAAAAAAGCTTCGACACCACGCAAAAAAGGAATTGTTCTTGGAAGAATTGTGAATATTCATCCAACTGCTGGTGAAATATACTACATGAAAATGTTGCTTATGTTTGTGAAAGGGCCAACATCATACGAAGATATACGAACTGTGGATGGAAATGTATTACAAAGTTTCAAAGAAGCATGTTACAGAAGAGGATTGTTGGAAGAGATTCTGGATGGCGTCAAGCCATGGAAGAAGCTGTTCACTGGGCGACTCCATATCAGTTGCGGCATTTATTCACTACACTGTTGACATACTATGAAATAACGGATCCTTTACGACTACGGAATAGTTTCTGGCAATCTATGTCAGAAGATATTACGAGGAAACAAAGGCGTTTGTTTACATTTGCATCTTTGGAGTTTTCAGACGATGAACTACAATGTTATACCTTAATAGAAGTGGAGAAGTTATTGAATCAGAATTCAAAAACACTTGGTGACTTCCCTGGAATGCCGACTCCCTCTGACAGTGTTCTCAGAGATCTTGGAAATAGATCCTAATGGAAGAATTGAACTTCAGTATTGAAAGAAGCACAGTGGAAAATGAGGAACTAATTGCTACGCTGAATGAAAATCAAAAAGCGGTATTTGATGCTGTTATTAAATCCGTATATGCAAATGATGGTCAACTCTTTTTCCTCAATGGTCCAGGATGAACAGGAAAGACTTATTTATACAATTTGCTAATACGAAAGCTACGGTCAGAAAACAAGATAGTAATTCCCGTGGCATCATCAGGGATTGCTTCGTTATTGCTACCGGGAGGAAGAACAGCTCATTCGAGAATTAAGCTGCCAATATCCTTATGTGAAAATTCTATGTGTGATATATGTCATGGTTCAATGTTAGTAGAACTCTTATGTCGCTCAGAATTAATCATTTGGGATGAAGCACGATGATACATAAATTTGCTTTCGAATCATTTGACAGAACAATGCGGGATCTTATGTCAGTTGAAACACAGGTCTGATAGAATGATATTCGGAGGGAAAACTGTCCTGCTTGGTGGAGACTTTAGGCAAATACTGCCAATTATTCCAAAGGGTACACGTCAAGACGTTGTTGAATCAGTTGTAAACCGCTCTTATTTATGGAAGTATTGTCGTTTCTACAGGTTGAAGAAGAATATGAGAGTACATCGGTCAGAAATAGATTTTGCAAAATGGATCTTACAGGTTGGAGATGGTAATCTAACAACTTCAGTCAATGGTACAGAAACAATTAGACTTCCCAGTGATGATTATTCATCCTTCCACGGATCCGATGAAACAGATTGCAGAGAATGTTTACGAAGATTTTGAAGAGAAGAATGCTGATCATACATATCTCAGAGAGGGGCAATACTCACCCCAAGAAATGAGACTGTTGATGAGGTTAACAGGTACATGATATCAACGTCCTCTGGACAACCAACAGAATATTTAAGTTCAGATAGCATGGAAATCAATTCTGGGGATGAAAGTGAAATTGAAAACATGTATCCAGTTGAATTTCTTAACACTCCTGAATTTTCTGGCCTTCCAAATCATAAGCTCTTACTCAAAGATGCAGTTCCCGTAATGCTGTTGAGGAATCTAAATCAGAAGGACGGATATGTAATGGGACAAGGATGATAGTTTTGCATATAGGCAGTAGAGTGATTGAATGTGAGATTATTACAGGATCGCATGTTGGAAATAAGGTACTTATCCCAAGAATAGTTCTTTCACCAACGGAGTCAACAATGCCGGTTAAGTTACGCCGCAGACAGTTTCTGGTACGAGTATGCTATGCAATGACTATCAACAAAAGCCAGGGGCAGAGGTTAAAAAATGTTGGGGTATATCTCGAAAACCGATGTTTACGTATGGCCAACTGTACGTTCCATTGTCTCGGGCAACATCACATACTGGAATAAAGATTCTCAGTTTGAAAGAAGATGAACATGAACACAATGAAGTAGTTAATATTGTTTACCATGAAGTCTACAACATAGGTGAGAGATTTCTACACTACATTTTTTTAAGAAAAGAGCTCATGGTTTCCTCCACTAAGTTATCAGACTAAACATGCATTTACTTCACATATATCGAGCAACTGATGATGTCTTATTTTTTCATTTTACAGATTGACAAGCATCAAATTTCCATTCTGTTTGACTAGAGTTTTGAGGGCTGTGGAGATCGTTGATGAAAAGGTACTCTTCGAATGACAAGCATCAAATTTCCATTCTTTTTACGCTAGTTATGGAGGTTCTTCATGGCATAGTTGAGGAGCGGATTCTGATGGAGCCAAGATTCTGCTACAACTGGAGATGTGAGGCCAACTTGTTGTCGATGCTGGTTTTCGCGGACGATCTTCTCCTTTTCTATCACACCGATGTTGTTTCTGTGGGTGTCCTGAAGAACGCATTGATGGCGTTCTCGACTCTGTCAGGCTTGCACCCAATCCTGACAAGAGCGAGTTGTATCTGTCAAAACGTGCGGAGGGTCTAAAGGTACAGCTGCAGGCATTTTGGATTTTCGGCTGGGCAAGTTACCTGTCCGCTATTTGGGGGTACCACGGATAGCCTCACGTCTTACGATTGGGGATTGCGGTCCGCTTTTACAGCGTGTTGACATGCGGCTGGGATCATGGGCTAAATTAGTCATTGTCATATGCGGGGAGGGTCCAACTGATTAAGTCTGTTCTGCAAGCATTGCATGTCTATTGGTCGGGGGTGTTCCTATTGCCTAAGGGCATAGTCCGTGCGTTGGAATCCCGATTTAGGCAGTTCCTGTGGGTAGGGTCCTCGGCTAAGGTCGCGTGGGAGGACATTTGTCTACCACCATGCGATGGGGGGTTTGGGACTTCGCTCCATAGCTACTGACAACAGGTCGCTACTTGTGCAGCTCATATGGAGATTGGAGGGTGATTAGCCGAACGCCAGACTCTGTTTGGGTGGATTGGCTATACAGTACACGCCTGCAGGCTAGATCGATTTCGACTGTCCCTGTTTCAGCCATTACATCATGGAGTTGGAGGAAGCTTATGCAGCTGAGGTCGATCATTCTCCCACTTGTCTCTTTTAGGATTGGCGATGGTTCGACTATTTCGTTGTGGGAGGACCCATGGCTACAGAGAGCACCACTACTGGACCGCTACCCGCGAGGCCCAATAGCAGTGGGACTTCCGATGGGGATCCGGTTGAGTTCAGTCATCGATGCCCGTGGATGGAATTGGCCAGGACGGACTACGACCGAATACATTGACTTCAGTCGCCATCTCCCATCTGTTGACCCGACCATGCGAGATAGGATACTATAGAAGGGGCGACTGATGGTTGTGCAACCACTCGCATGATTAGGGAGGAACTCCGCTTTCGACGGTAGCTTGTACCATGGGCGGTCCTTTTTGGGGGACCACTAAAGGTGCCTAGGCATGAGATTATTCTTTGGCTGAGTATACGCGATCGCTTGTCTACGAGGGATAAGCCGTGGGTGGCCCAGCGAACGGGCACCCCTGCCTGTGTCCTATGTGATGTGCTCCGCTACGAGACGGCTCAGCACCTGTTCTTCGATTTTCGGTTTTCTCGTCAGTGTCTTCGACTGCTGAGGCACCGTATTCACTAGTCTTGGCCTTATAGGGATTGGGATTGGCCCAGGGCATTATATGGGCTTCGAGGAAATGGCGAGGACACCATCTTATGGCGGCGACATACCGTCATGTTTTGGCATCCTTGGTTTATCATATTTCGCAGGCACGCAACAGGCGCTGGAAGGAAGGGATCATTACAACTCCTGACAGGCTGGTGGCTGTGGTGCTTGATTTGGTGTGCATGCGACTTAGTGGGACATCTGCTAGGTTCGACCTCCAAAGGGCAGCCATTCGGCGCATTCGGCATGTAGCGTGGTAGGCTTTTTGGTTTGTATGGGGCCAGTAGTCTGTTACTGGTTGCTTGTGAGGGGTTGATCCTTCACCCATCTTGTACATCCACCCATTTATATATATACACACGGAATAACTCCGAAAAAAAACAGACCAAGTCATTTTAAGGTAAAGAATGTGATATCTAGATCCAGACCATTGGGGTACTTCATCTCGACCTTTTGGGTCAAGTTCAGACGATGTCTCTACGAGGTAAAAGATATGTCTTTGTCATTGTTGATGATTATTCTAAATAATCAAGGGTGATATTCCTTGCACATAAGAATGAGGCATTAGATAATTCTGCATCTAGAATAAAGAGACTTGAAAAGCGAAAAAGAAATGAATCTATGTGGGATACGTAGTGATAACGGATTAGAATTTAATAGTAAGTCATTTGCATCATTCTATGATCAACATGGATAGAGTCATAACTTCTCTGCTCTTATGGACATGTTTTTGCCTCTCTCGTTTACCACATCTGGCAGGCAAGGAACGGGCGTTGAAAGGAGGGGATCATCACGCCGCCTCACAGGCTCGTGGGGTGTGTTCTTGCCTTGGTTATCATGCGTATTAGTGGTACGTCCACGAAGTACGACCTGCATCGCGCGGCCATTCGCAGAATATGGCGTGTGGCTTGGTAGGCTTTAGTTTTGATTCATATAGTGAGATCTTGTGATTGTGCCAGTAGCTTGTTACTGGTTGGTTGCGGAGTTCATCTCCTGCTCATTTTGTAAAAATTTTCCACTTTATATATATAAGTGACATTATACCAAAAAAAAAAATTCTGCTCTTATAACACCCCAACAGAACGGCATTGTTGAATGGAAAAACAGAGTGTTACAGGAAATTGCGAGATCAATATTACATGAGTATGATATTCCTAAACAGTTTTGGGCGGATGCTGTTAGTACAGCATGTTATGTATCTAACCGTGTTACCGATATGAAGAAACCCTCTTATGAGATTTGGCGTGGTAGTAATCCAAATATAGGATATTTCCATGTATTTGGTTGTAAGTGTTTTGTTTTAAATGATAGATAAGAGAGGAAAACTTAAGGTTGATGAAGGATATTCCTTGATTACAGTCTTCAATCTAAGGCCTATCGTGTTTATAATAAAAGGCAGATTGTTAAGGAATCTATACGTGTTACATTCTATGAGATACCTACCACAGATACTACTGATGAGGAAGGTATATATTTTCCTTGTGCAGAATTACAGGGTGCTAAAGATAGTGAGGAAGATATTCCAGAAGACGAGAACACTGATACACTGGAACTAGAGGACGAGAACACTGATACACTGGAACCAGAGGCTGATGAACAACAACGTAGAAAATTCAAGTATGCTTCCAGTCATCCGATAGATCAAGTCATTGGGAATATATCTGGAATCAAAACTCGAGCATTTGCACAACATTGTGATAAGAGGAATATCACGATGTACTGCTTTCAATGATATAACCAAAGACCATCCATGAAGCCCTGGATGTAAATCATGTGTCTCTGCCATGGAGGACGAGTTACTACAGTTCAAAAAGAGCCAAGTATGGACACTCATGGAGAGACCAGACGAAAAATCCATCACAGGAACAAAATGGGTCTTCCGCAACGAATTGGACGAGCAAGATAATATCACCTGAAACAAAGCGAGGTTAGTTGCAATAGATTATTCCCAGCAGTAATGTATTGATTTCGATTAAACTTTTGCTCTAGTAGCTATATTAGAGTTCATATGTGTTTTACTTGCATATGCATGCTTTAAAAGTTTCAAACTTTTTCAAATGGACGTAAAAGGTGCATTTCTAAACGGTTTTATAAATGAGGAAGTTTATGTCGAATAACCTCCCGGTTTTGTTACAGAAGGATTTCCAAATCATGTTTTTAAATTAAATAAAGCATTATATGGTTTAAAGCAGACTCATAGGGCATGGTGAAAGGTTAAGTAAGTTTTTGATTGACATGGGATTTTCCACGAGAACTGTGAAAACACACTGTTTATTAAGTATGAAGGTGATCACATGTCACTGGTCCAAATCTACGTTGATGATATCATATTTGGAAGTACTAATATCCTTATTTGTCAGGAATCCTCTAAGTCTATGCAGAAGGAATTTGAGATGAGCTTAATGGGTGAGCTGAACTACTTCATTGGGTTGCAAATAAAGCAACTTGACACTGGAACCTTCGTATCCCGAAATACAACAATGAATTGTTAGGAAAATTTGGGATGAGTGATTCCATAGCGATTTCCACCGCCATGCATCAGATCACCAAAATAGACAGTGACGATTCACGTAAAACCAAAACATAATATCGAGGTATGTTCAGAGCCTTCTTTTTACTTAACTGCAAGTCGGCCTGATATTATTTAATTAAGAAAGTAGTGGTGGAAGGCGGGGCTGCCACAATTCTCACATGTTTGCGGTCAAGCGGATTCTTCGCTATCTAAAGGGTACCTCGACCTTAGGTTTATGGGTGTAGCGCCTCATTTCTTATTATCTTTTACGTAGCTAATAAAATATCGTATAAAATTTTTCGCGATTCCCATAACCATTTCCTTTAACAAAAACGGGTGCGTACATTGATCTAGTTCCTTCCACAATAATGTACATTATGTACCTATCATATAAGTCACAAAATGCGATAGTCTAAATCCGTTTCTATTCTATATGCTAACGATGAACCAGAGGGGAGCAGGAGGAGAGCGTAGTTGGCCAACCTTGAATCCATGCTTTACGATGATGCTTCTACGTAGCCTGCTAATTATCTACAACAACTGTGAAGACACCGATCAGAGTATGATCGCAACATGTTAACTAATAACATACAAGTAATAACGTAAGCAGTAGTAGTTCATCCATTTTCGTAAATACCATAGCCGTTTCAATCATGAAATCATCGTTCACATAATCATCATTCATAAGGTCGTAGATCACATGCCATTCTATATGTTCATTTGTTTTGATACTCCCGTTATAGACTAGCTAGACTGTACTGTACGCCCAGTCGGCGCCCATGCATGAGACTGAACCATATCGTAATCCCCCTATTTGTAGGGATACGTGTTGCCTGTACAGGACTCTGTAAAATCCCCCGATTTGTAGGGATATATGCCGTAGCATCCGTTCATACCATCTGTAGTCGTAGCAGCCATAACGGTTTCTCCCTTCATTTTATATATATGCAGTGCTATATAAAATACCTTATATAACACATAATTCATATAAGAGCACGTTACGGTCACTAGTTCACGTCGATTCATAAATAGCACATATAGCAGATAAGATACACAAAATAATGTTGCAAATCATACTCACAAGTTTCGCTATTTCCTCCGCTCGCTTAAGCGACCTTGTCCTTTCCCTTATCGGACTCTCTGACCTATACAATTATTTTATCCGTAAATACAAAATTCCTATAATGGTATGTGTATGTGATATGCATGCTTTATTATGCCATGATCGTTCCTTATCCGTAGCCCTTACCAGAAACCCTAACTATTTATATCGAAACCCTAAATATTGAATACTTTATGTGATATTAAAATCCCTCTTATATATATCAACTCTTTATGTCTCAATTCTAATTAATTGCATTTCTAGATATCGAGTTATATCTCGAAATCAATAATTATCAAAAACTTGGTGGTATATATATCGAGATTTTAAGTTATCATATGTCGAGATCTTCAGATATAACCTAGGTGATTTCGAAACACACATCTCGACATCATCACACGGAATTATACTTGTCGAAATTTGAATAATATATGTCGACAATTTCAATACCATAATATGTCGAGAACTTAAGATGCAACATAAGAATTTGAAATCTCGACATCAATATAACTCGAGTCCTATCTAATGAATTACCCTAATTCGAAATCTATACTTATAGAGATCTAGTAGTATATATATATCGGAAATTCTAAAGTGCAATTATGAAGGATTTCCAATTGTACCATGAAAACATATGTCGACATTCTCTAACAAATATCAATCATCTCGATATTCTATCTAAACAAAGCTCGACCTTATACTTGAAATTATAACTCGACATCATATGTCGAGATCCTTTTTAGTTTACTTTGATATCATATGTCGACATTTATTTAATTCATCTCGAGATCTTTAATTTTCCTACCTTCGAAATCTTATTCCAATTTCAATCAAAATCTGGAATACGATACACCTGAAAACAGAATTTCTTCCAGAATTCCTCCAAAATCCGATCAAACCCTAAAATCCTTACGAACATAAATATATCGAAACTCCAGAATATTTCATTACTAAGGATGTTCATATATCAAAACTTATTTATTCTAACGAAGATACTTATTACTGTTACAATATTCATTAAAGATTCGAACCATTAAATATAACAAGTTCTAACACCAAAATCATCTAAACAAGTATACATGAAATCCTTTCAGAAGTATCTAAGAAACCCTAATATACCTATAAAGCCACGAAATCTTCTAAGTTCACTTATCTATAGTTTATTAATCCCTATATGCTATATATATATATATGTAAATTACGAAGAATCATAACTAGAACATAAAATTATAACAATAATCCATACCCTTATTAGCCTTCGTTGCTTACTGTGTGAAACGTTTCTTCCTTTTTTTTTCTATCTTAATTTCGACAATGTCTATGATGTTAGTTATTAGCTTTTGTTCCCTCAGTTCTTAGTCTTTGATATTTATCCAATTGACATAACTATTCCCTTATTACTTATCCTGTAGTTTGCGTGTATTAGTAGTCAAATGACATCGATGTTTTTGTAATGCTTATCTTATCTTTAAGAGACATTGGTTATATTATTATTATAGATCTCGAAATCTCTTTGAGTAATTTGAAATCAAAGTTTTCGATGCCTAGCTTAATAAATGTTTTAAATGCTACTTAAGGAATCTCGAGATTCTTGGTTGAAGAATTTCGAGATCCTCATAGAACAATTTCGAGATTTTTGTTTAACGAATTTCTATTGACCAATTTCGAGGTCCTTGAAAAGTTTCGAAATTTTTCTTTTAGCCTACTTTAATATTATTTAAATACTTCTTCCACTTTAAAGAATCTCAAGAATATTATCAACTTCCTAATTTATTTCATCACTTTAGTTAATATAGAAAGTTCCTCAAAACCTAAGAACCCCTAGAAATTTCACACTTAGAAAAATTCTAAGTTCCGTAACATTCATTTCTTATCACTTGTATTTCTTTAAGAACCTAAGACTATAACACTTTAAATACCTTATTCTGTCTATACCTCTGTTTTAAAATAACTTATATGAATGCATGAATTTATGTAAATGCATGAAATTATGATATGAGGTTTTGGTTCCTGACATATGGTACCCTAAAGGCACAAATCTCAAATTGATTGGCTACAATGATGCTGATTATGCAGGTTGCTGAATGGACAAGAAAGCACATCCGGCGGCGCTCAATTCTAGGCAAAAAGCTAGTATGCTGGTCATCTAAAAGCAGAACTGCGTTTCGACATTGACGGCCGAGGCAGAATACGTCGCAGCCGCCAGCTGTTGCTCGCAAATGTATGGATGCAGACTCAGCTTCGCGATTATGGGTACAATCTAAATAATATACCCATTTATAGCGATAGACAAAGTGCCATTGCGATTACGTGTAATCCTATTCACTACTCACGCACAAAACAAATAAACGTACGATATCACTTCATCAAAGATCACGTAGAAAAAGGCACCATTGACATATTTTTTGAACACGGATATCAACTAGCTGACATTTTCACCAAGGCATTGGATGAATACGATTCCAATTCCTTGTCGGAAAACTAGGCATGGTGAACCTTCCGTGATTTGTGCGTTATGTGATCCTACGTGCTTTCACATGTTCTATGCTATGTGTTTTCTATACTTTAATGCTATATCTTGCGTGAAATATTTCACTTTATAAAAAATAATACAAAAATAATTTGAAAATACGAAAATATTACACATGTAAGTATAATATTAGGGACATGACGATATCTATAGGATACTCGATCTACGTCACGAATAGGTTTCACTGACATGAGACTGATTTATTGCTTAATTTGGTCAGTCTAAGTCGCATTCTTGTGTCTAAAGGTCATTAGTTTGTTCTACTAGACACAAAGCAACTTCATATAAGTGAGGTTTCTAGCTTTTTTATTTCTTTCGACGGATCTAGTCTTGAGTGAGTCACACATTAACTGCTTGTCTTAACTAGTGATTATTGGCCTCATACTTGCCTTGTAGTAGATCGTTCGAAAAATGATTAGGGCACTTAGGAAATGCCTCACTCGGCCAAATACAAAATTTCATTCCTTTACCAATGCCTTTAGTCATCCCTCTTGAGCCTTCTCCAAATTCCTTTTCTTCAGTTGAAAACCCCTTTAAGCCTTCAACCGAAAATTTATGACTTCGATGGGATATTCAATCAAGAAAAGGAGGGGGAGACGACAAAGAATAAGATGACAAAAGAAGGTGGGAAAACGCACACGAGGAATGCTCAACGCACAAAAAGCAGACCAAAAGAACCTGCCTCTCGACTATCACAACCTCAAATCATAAGAAGAGGGCATGGATCTTGCTGTGAACTTCTCCTCGATAATCTCGTAAACTCGTCAGAACGGCTGGAAAGAGGAGCACCATGAAGTGAACTTCTCCAACGATAATCCGGTCTTATATCGAGACAACGAGAAGAGGAGCACGGCCTTGGGCTCGAATTCCATAACCGTGGACTTCTTCAAATCGATAATCTCTGAAACGTATCGAGGGATTAAGACAAAAGGAGCGCGGTATCGGCCCAAGAACGAACAAGAAGAAATTCGCCTTAGATAATCTCTTAGCCTCGTAGAGAAGCGGAGCTTCAGCTTGGGCAAGTGTAGGAAAAACTCACAAAGGGTAAAAAAATGAAAAAGACGAAAAGACAAAAGAGAAAAATGCCGGAGAAAAGAAGAATGACAAAGGAACGGAAGACGATGAAAAGCTTATTTTCCCAAAAATTATCCTTCCCTTCTAAGTCAGAGCCCAATCAAAATCCTTCAAAGTCCCTTTGATTCCAAATCGACGGTCTCTTGCAAAGGTGAAATGATTAAAAGCGCCTCGATCACAGGCATATTGACTTAATATGACATGTGTTGACTTGAGCGATATAAATATAAAATTCCTAGTCAAAATAAATGAGCGATAGAGCGAACCTAGTGAGAGTTGTCGAAATGGATCATACTTTCAACTTAGGACTTTAGACTGCTGACGTGACTTGACGGCATAAATCTTTTCAAAGTGTCGTGTGAATTTTTAGGCGTGACAATGATCGGAGCAAAATAATCTGACCCCATACTATTAATAATACTAGAAAGGAATATTATATAAAGATAAGATAAATATTAGATTCTTCATTTATCTTCTTAATTTTCTTATTAAATTTACATAAAAAAAAACATCGCACATTTTGATATGCAATATTAATTTGCATCGGAATTGATTAAATGCGATATGTTATTCATGCTCATACCCTCGTGCGAAAATATAGATTACATGTTTAGGGGACCATGTATCTAGGCTAATCGTGATAAATCGCATGATCTTAATAATTGTTACTTGGCTTGATTTATATAATTGATTGATAAATCAATTGAGGTGCACCATTTGAGGGGGAGCACTAACAAAATTTATGCCTTAGGCTTCAAATCTTTTTGATGATCTTTCTCTAGGTGTTGCAGAAATTTCAATTTGATTTTCCTTATACAACGCACTTCTGAGAAGGACTTTACGAATCGTCGCAATTTCGAGCTTACGGTATTGGTTTCCAAAGACAGGGGAAGTCAAACTAGTAAAATTGCTTCCAAATTAATTCTAACTTTCTCGACATCTTTGCTCTAAGTCTCGCAGATTTGCTAAAACTGACCATGGAGCCAGATGCTACAGTTTCGAATTACAGGGAATTAATTGCATTCAGTGTCATTCATAGGGGGAGCAATTTATGTGGTTTAGTTTTGAACACAGGGTCAATTTGAAAACTTAGAAAACTTGCTATCGAGAAATTCGGGCGAATTTTATAATTTTCATTCGCAGCTTCTCCAGAGAAAATTGATTTGGGACCAAGTGGTATATTTCGCTTTCGTATTGACGAGCGAAAATAAACAGGAACCAAATGAAAATTCTCGATCGGAATCTGTCGAGCGAAAATTAAATAGTAACCAAAGACAATTTCTCGATCGTAAGTTTCTCGATCGTAAACGGGAATGGGCTTAAATTTACTAAGTCTCGTATAACGTCTAATCAGCCCAATTAAAAGAAATCATTGCTTGCTGTCCAAAATCCCTAAATACACGTTAAAACCCTCATTCAAACGAGGAGCTCTATAATAGTAGCAACCATCTTGGCAATCTCACCTCCTTACAAGTCGTCTCGTTGCCGCTAGCTCTCTTGGCTTCCGGAAAGCTGTTAGCTGTCCTTCAGCCGCTAACTCCTAGCTGCATCTTGGCATGCTTCCTTCCTGAATGGAAACCATTCAAGTAAGTTGCTGCCGCTTAACAGCCTCTTGACATGCTCACATCCTTATCAGGAAGTTCGCTGCCGCTGGAAATGGTAGAGCCCTTACTGGATTAGTCATGGAATTCCTAATCCTCGGGCTCGTTAGCTCTCTTGGCTTGCAGCCGCTTAGCACCAGATTCGGCGGGTTCCCTTTAGTCGGTTCCCCGCCTGCTTGAAGTATTCTCAATCGGCGAAGCCTCACAGCCAATTCCCCACCGTCCTCAACAAGCAACAAGGAGCCCCAAGCAACCAGTTTTCATATTATCATAGATGATGACAGAAACTCTTTAGGATTCATATGGTAAGTAATCGGGTTAACGTAGCTTTCCTTCAAATGAACACTGTATGAATATCCTTCAGGGACGAGACGGCTGTCATTGCTGTCTGGGAGCAGATTCATAAAAGCTACAGCCTCAGAAACAGGGATCGCAAAATTCAACAATCAAATTCTCGTGCGAATAATTCTTCTCTCAAAAGACGAACGTCAAAATCCTTGAAATCTTTCGATTTCTCCTCTGATTTTCGTCTTTAGAAGGTAGATTTGACTTATTTGAGGGATTATCGTGTATTTAAACTTCATTTGCATCTGTATTTTGAAATATTTCGCGTGATTCTGTGTTCATTTCTCGTCTGTTCATATTCTGAGAACTCGAGTGCTTGTTTGCAGTGTTTTAGACCTATCCCTAAGTATAATCTAGGTTAAAAATTGCATATTAAGACAGTTTCGAAGTCTCTTGATCGTTTTGAGCATAGCCAGTTTCGATTTTCTGCGTTATTATAGTTCGGTTAAAGGACAAGACTAAACTGAGTTTTTCAACGTTCAAAGGCGTCGAAGAACTTTTTCGATTGCAAACAGTATGAATGAATCTCAATTTGATTAAGTTATTGTTTGCATTGTAAAAGATTTTCGATTGAAAATTTTTTTTGTCCATAAGATAAATAACGTAGATCGACAATTACTTACAAACGAGAAATTTTTGATTTTATGTGAGCGAAATATAGAGAGCAATAAAAATTTTTCGGGCGCAACAGTCACAAACAATTATTTTGATTTCAATTTTGTTCTCAGTCGAAAATTTTAGCGGCGATAAAGTAAATTTTTCGACGATAAAATTTCTCGATCGTAAAAACATAGCGACAATTTTCATCGATCGAAAATTTTCTCGGTGTTTGACTTAGTCTCTCGTTGATAATTTTCTCGGTCGTAAAATTTCACAGCGATAAAATCAAAATACTTTCTCGCTCGAGAACTTTCACTGCGAAAAATTTTATTCACGCGCGAAAAATTTCTCGATCGTAAATTCACTCAGAAATCTAATTTCTCGATCGTAAATTTACACAGAAATTTTCTCGATCGTAAAATTTCTCGGCTAAAGTACCGTATCTTAAGTTCAAACACTTAGAAAATTTTCTAAGTCCTTTTCACTGTAGCTATCAATAGCGAATAAAATTTTTTTTGAACGCAAATTAACACGCAGATTTAAATTCAAAATCACATTTAGGCGACCTGATTGAGAATTTCAATTCTCGCGCGACAGAAACCACGGGGTGAACAGTGATCGAACACTTAGAAAAAATTTTGAAAATTTTATAGGACTTACAAGCTTATGTCGAAAATTTATATTTCCATTGCAATTATATCAAATATGCTATAAAGTGCTTCATCATTATGGTTTAATAAATTTGAATTAATTTAAAATGACTTACATTTGTATTTCAGATGGATCATTATCCTACTTACAATCACATTTACGAGAAGACCCTGTAATTCAACGTTCACGACACCAACTTCCAACTCGATCTGACCACCTTCAGGTGTCCGGACGAGATTATTGTGTCAATACTACAAGGCCATCCCCTGTGGCATGCTTTAACGGTGACAGCTTCGGTCCCAATGGTCTACATCCAACAGTTCTGGGGGAGGATCAAGAGCCAAGTCATAGAAGGGGCGTACAGCTTCACCACGGTGATAGGGACGAGGCACATCAGCATGAACAAACACGACTTTGGACTTGTCCTCGACCTCCCTTAAAGCCCAAACTACGACCCCTTTCGACTGATGCGGAGCTTGTGCACGACTTCCTTCAGATGGGATACAGTCCTCCTCTGACCAAATTAGCTCAAGTTCAGAGCAACAAATCCCACACCCTTGGAAGACACATTTTGAAGTAATCAACAAGTGTCTGTCGCCAAAGCATGCAGGCTTCGACAAAGGCAACGGCAACATTCTCCGTTTCTTCCACAGAATCGCCGTCTCGCGGAATTACGATTTCGCTCAACTGGTCCGGAATGATCTAGCAGAACAGATCAGGAAGAAGGAAAACAAACGCTCAAAGAATGTGTCGTATGCTCGGTGGTTCTCCGTAATCATCAGACAACACATGGAGATGTACGAGCAGAATGTCCCTCGTCTACCTCCCAGAGGAAATTATCAACCATCGCGGCTCAAGTTCTTCCATCACCCGAAGCTCACGGACTTGGACCAGCCGTCAATGCCAATCCCATTTGTGCTGCTACGTCTCGCCGACCCTCGGCAGACGCCTACAAGCTCTACTGTCGGGAGAATCATCTGACGGAACAGATGATCAGAGGGCCCCCGACAGACTTCGCAGTCAGCCCTCCACAACAACAACACTCAAGCCCTGAGGACACGATGATCGATGCAGTGGCCCAGGAGCTAGAGAAGGAGCCTCCAACTCAGGACGTGCAAGTACCTGATGAAGATGCCACGTTGATTGACGTTGTGGCAGAAGAGTTGGAACAAGAGGCTCCAGTAGAACTACTCCAAGTGGAAGTGCCTATCCATGTAGGCGTGCTCGAAGAGCCTATTGAGGAGGTTCTTCAACAAGAAGTACAGCCTGAGGCTGAAGCGGAGCAAAGCTCACTTCCACAGGTGACGGAACATGCTCGTGAGGACGTTGCGCCTGAACCCTCTCCTCACACTGCCACCTCATCTGACATGGAGTCCCTATTCACCACCACATCAGACACCACACCGACCATTCCTTCAAGTGCTGAGGACCTTCCATCGCTCAATCTTGAGCCGCGGCACAACTTACCGGTGTCTGGTTCGCAGGTTCAATCCAAGCCTGCCGAAACACCCATAGAGGATAATCTCCAAGATTCAACTCAAGGATTTGGTAGAAGTCTCGAACAGTCACAATCTCAAGTGACTACGAGCCAACCTGAGGAGCCGATGTCTACTCAAGGTTGACAACAGGCGACATCAGTCGACCTGATCCATCATCGACGGAGGCGTCTGTCCAGTTTGTGACTGAAGAACAATTGCAGACAGCTCTCTCTGCAGCCATCAGATCCTTAGCAGATAAAATGATGGAGAGAGTGCTGGCCGCCATCGAGACGTCCCGGCGTGACACTGGGAAAGCACCCGTCTCCGAGGGCCCTTCAGCACCAACTAACCCAACCCCACAACCCACTCCCACCGACCCACTCGCAGACTCCTCTATCCTCATCAACTCATATACTATACCAATAACCCAGCTCCATGACATCCTCCTTGCCCGCCATATAGGCCTTTCCACCCGAACGCCTCAAGAGGAGTCTCTCTACCGGCGTCTCGTGGATCACCCCGAGCCACCTACTCAATCCTACCGTGGCCAAGGCTCCCGCACACGACAAAGACATGATGATCCAGATCATTAGGACCGTCATGAGGGGGAGAAACGGCCTAGGATCTCATCAAGTGGCCAAGGCGAAGGTCAAACACAAGGCGCAGACGCATCGCAGACAGGCGTAGGAGCTGGACAAACCCAAACCACCACACACCCTACCCAAACAACCCACACCATGCACCTCACCACTCATACAACCCACACAATCCAAATTGGCCCACAATCCTTCACCCTAAGGACGCCTCGGCCTACACCTACGATTCTCGCAAGCCCCTTGCTTCCGAAGAAGAAGAAGCAAGTGCCGCCATGCTCGTGGCCCTGGCTCAAACTCAAGCGACTCCCTCAGTTGCTCAACACCAATCAGGACCATCAGGACATGCCGTCAACCCACATGAATTCCTCGACAAGTACATCTTCGAAGGACGGTGGCTGACCCATTCCCTGTCCGATGAGCATCAAAGACAACGGCTTAAGGACGTTCGTCAATTCTTACAACAAGCTTCGGTGGACCTGGTGCTTATAGAAGACGAAGAGCTTCAGGAAGGTGAAGATCACGACCAAGAGCTCCCAAGGCTCCCAAAGCTGATTACGCAACGGGCGGTTTCCCCCACTAGACAGATGCCAGGAACCGTCCGGATCGACACGCCCTGGGAGAACATCAGAATAGAAATCCCCTTCCTTGAAGAAATTAGAGAGCATATTTGGAGGTCACCGGACAAGGTCAAAAAGCCGAATGAGTTGGAGCTAAGAGGGATGTCCTACTGGGATCAGTAGAAGAGAATGACATATCTGTGGATGCTGACCCACCTTGGACCTGACATGAGATTGGGGATGACTAAAGCACAAGCCAAGAGTCATTATAAGAGCCTATCTCCCATCTGTCAGCTCCTCAGCGTCTTCTGTGCCAGAGGAGGACTTCCAACACCGTACTACGCCATTGAGCGGGTAGACAGGACTCAAGAGGAATTGAGCGAGACTGACCTACCGTATCTCCCTGCCGAGGAGGTGTACAACCTCTACCAGCTATATGTGGATAAATACAAGGGTCCTCAAGGCTTCATCATGAAAGAAGGACTCGAGGACTCTATCGGTACATGATGCGCCAAGCCAAGTACTTCGCAGCGCACGACCTTCAGATGGCTCTGGAGAGCAACATGAGGAAGGTCAACATGACCGCACCGCTCAACAAGGGACCTGAGATCGAAGCACTTCCCAATAATCACGTGCACATCAGCTCAGTCATTGGCATCACCTACCACAACCGATCGCCAAGAAGACTAGGTTGATGTTGAAGACTGAAGTACAGAAATTCTGTGATGGGACGCTCAAGGTAATCAGGCAAAATATAGAGAAACGATTGGAAGAAATCAATAGAGAGACAATGTTGAGGATCCATAGGTACGTGAGAGAACAGCCGCTCCTAATGGAACTACTGGATAATATTGAGGAGCGACTGGAGTGAGGAACACGCTCAGGAATTTTGAGCATGCGCTGGGCTTGCGCAGATCGTCTATGCCCGACGAGGACAGACAGTGCAGAAGAGAAATCATGCACAAAGGGGGAGAATGTAGGATATCAGTTTAATTGTGCATTGATTTAATTAGTTGTCTTCGTAATTTGGGGCGTTTATTGTAATAGTCTTTAGTTTAGGACTTAGTTTGTTATTTATACCAAGTATGTTTGGTATAAATAGTTGTACAAACATTGTGCTTAATGAGAAGATTTAGAAGATTGATACGAAAGGCTTGTAATTCAATTTCTATAGAGAGAAACACAAGAAATCTTCTCACTCTAAGCGAAATTCTCTCTCGCGCTCTTCAAGAACGTTTTCTATCGAAATATCAATCTCTACAATTCTTATCGATTGCCTTAGAATTCATGCCTAGGATCATAGAGTTGACAAATTAGGACCTAACATTTTTCATCTTTATCACTTATATTATGTGACGCCCGGGGCCGAAGAGGGCGGGGAGTGATCGCCGGTGCCAGAGAGGTGCACGGACAAGGAGCGGCTCTTGGCAGGCTTCTAGGCGAAGGGGTACATGAACGAACCGATTCGACACCCGAATGAGAGGGGATCCTGAGACTGACAATGTATGGGCGTGTCAGGCTCAGATTCGTATAAAAGAATTGATAGTACTACTCATATCACCAAGGTCGACCTACCTTTTCGGGAGTCCATCCGAAAGAACTTCGAAGTTAAGCGTGCTTGACTTGAAACAATTTTAGGATGGGTGACCCCCTGGGAAGTTTGCCTAGGGTGCGTGTGAGCGAGGACGAAGCACGCTGAAAGGTTAAGTGGTGGTACAGTGGGGCCAGACTATCAGTCGGAGTGTGGTGGGCCCAACCCCACAGGTCCCGGTAGGGACGGATGCTACAGTGACACCCGGTATGGGACGGGATGTTACATATTACCTATAAGCTAAGGAAGTAAAAAAAATGAAGGAAAAGAAATAGGAAAGCAACGAGTGACGAAACCAGTTTCCAGCTCTTAAAATCAGCTCTTTCTTGCTGTATCTTCTCCATAGTAAGGTAAGTCTTGTCCTAGAGATCATTACTCTCTTTTCTAACCTCATAGGTTTATCAAGTTCAGACGCAGATTCGGTGTTTAACAGTTTTGATATAGCTAACGTGTTTGGATTCTTGCAAGGTTTTGTTCTGCTGAATGCTGACTTTCTTAGCTTTCCATAGCCGCTGAAAACACCTCAACCCAATATTTGTACGATTTTCTACGAATTTTCGAATGCTGACAGCAAATCTGAAAATTTTGAGAGAAAGCTTTGTCAATCGGGTAGCAGAAAGAGGTTGGTCCACAGGTAGTGAACGCTTTCGAAATTCATTTTTGTTGTTTCAAATGACCTCATACCATCTGTAAAACAGAATTATGATAGTCTTTGTTAAATCCCTGTGGCAGTTATGTTGTTGGAAGATCGTATTCTCATAGAGTTTTACAAGACCTCGTATATTATCAAGTGTTGGTCTAACAGTGAAGTTCGATTGTTATCTCCTGATTTAGGCGAAGGAGCAGCGAACACACATACAAGAGTAGCGTCGGATTTTGGGGAAAGCTAGACTTCACCTTGTGAGTTGATAATGCGGGGACACCTTCCCTTCGTGGGATGTGTGAACCTCGCGATGTGTCGTTTGTTTCGTTCTTTTATTATGTGATAGTGAGCCTTGCCGGCTTAATGATGATTACTATTCCCACTATATTTGATGAAATTTGGGTGGCCTTATGGTGTTCTTGTGATATTGAGCCTTGTCGGCTATAGGATATTCGTATTTATCGAAATGGACATATGAGTTGGTTCGTGAAACTTGGTTTGATGATTCCACAGGGAATTCTGTCACGTTTTGACGTGTGTTTATCTTGTGCTATTGAGTTGCACTTGGAATTATGGTTGTGTTATTTGTTTGGCTTTGATGTTGCATTTACTCGGTACCGAGGTTATAAGTAGCCCGAATGGCCACGTTCGGGTGAGTGGAGAGTGGCAAATCGAGTAAGTAGCCCGTGGATTGGCAAACCCGGTGACTGAGGCCCAACGAGTTCACTAGTCCATTTGTCACTTATTCGACCTATCGGAGGGTGATCGTTGGGGAAATATCAAAGTCCTTTGCGAGACTCGGTCAACCACCGGTGTGGGACATGCATGTCACGTGCAGTTGATATGATAGTTCACGGTACACGTTTTAGAGTACGGTGACGGCCTCGTCTGACTCTCGACGGGGAGTTCAGTTCGAGGGAGGACATGGCCCCCCACGCATAGTATATGTTTTGCGTGAAGATCGTTAGCTCCCGTAGCTCACGAACTATACCGAAGAGAGTCACGCCGATCCCGTGATGTGCCGTAGACTTCACCTCCCTAAGGGTGGCTAGAGGAAGCGAAGAATGTTTGTATAGAGATGTGTACGTGTGTGATTTGCTACAACTCACTCACACTTAGGGTTTCCTCAAGGATCACCCTAAATGCTCTAGTTTCTCTCTAAAATTTCTAAGATAGTGTGAGAAAGAGCTGGACGAATTTTCTCCAAGAAAGATAAATAGAAGTCAATTTTCACGATAAGAAAATGACTTTAAGCTTAATCAAATGAGATCATGTCCTACATGACTCATTTTTGTTTTAATTATATCATCTAATGATTAGATATTGTCCCACAATAATAACAAAAGAACAAGTACCGAAATTGGGTTAGGTTTGGCCAACAAAAGAACAAGTACCGGTCACGGCCACTGCTAATCGTCACGGCCGTGACGCTGTCGGGCAGCCTATGGCCTCGGGTCACCCGGGGTTTTTCAACAATTTTAGGAAGAGCCGTGGGCATAAAAATCGCAACCTGCGCCGCTTTGATACATTGATATAGTATTTAATTATTTTTCATTGTATTGCTCCTTATATTAATCAACATACTTTCATATTAACTTAAAAATATTATCCATACATTATTGGAATTATAGATGTTTTAAATAACTAAAATTCTCGATTTATATTATAATGTATGTTTAGAGCAATATTGAATTTTTTAATCATAATACGAATAATATCTTAAAGAAATTAAACAGAAAACCCCTTTTTCTTATTTTCTAGAGTTTATTACGTACATAACGGTTTGAGTTAGACCTGTAAAAACTATTAATTTTTATATTAAAAATATATGTTTACATAAATTTTATAGGTTTCTATATGTTTTAATTACAATTTAAGTGAAATAAGTTTAATAAAATAAAAATATTATTAAAGAGTTACGACTAAATTATCGATAGTTCCAAACTAAAATTCTTCGTTTTTATTTTCCTCTTATCTTTTATTTTTCTCTATTTTTTCCTTTTTTCTTTTTTTTTTCTTTTTTTTTTTAATTTCTGGCGGGATAAGCTGGCCAGGCCCGCGGGCTTCGGCGCGGCCCCGCCTGACGGCCCGTTTGACAAATATATCTTGAATTATACAAGCTTAAATAAATTTGTATTTTAAAGTTAAAATATGCTTATTAACGTTAAAATCGCCTTTCTTAAGTTGCAAGTATTTATTTAATGTTACTTTGCGTATTAATTAAATTATTAACATTGAAACTCCTTTTTCCTTTTTTTGTATGAGGTACATAATTGAAAATAATTAACGTTTATTCTACATATTAATTAGGTGGGTGCAAATAGAAAAAAAGAGGATGCAAATATAATTACCCTTAAATAATTCACGCTAGCATCAACACACATACTTCTCCACTAATTAAATGTCAAAATTGAATAAGACGTAACTGAAGCACTGGCATACACTCAAACTATGCCCAGGCTTTGCCATGGAGGACTTCAGAAGGTAAATCGAGTTTCTCGGTAGTATTGGTCTGTACGGAAATGCCATGGTGATCTTTTTGCCCAAAGAGAAGAGAGTTTCAGTTTGTTTTTTAAGAGCTGACAGAGAGCCGACGAGGGTTTGGGCTTGGAAGATTGTGTTGTTTTCAAACAGGCCCATGTAACGTTTCGTCCCTTTTTATTTTATTTTAACAAAATGTAAATTGCCCATGGCGTGGCTTAGAAACAAACACACACAGTCGTCATATCTTAGACCAAGTCAAGTAGTTCTCTTGTCTTCATGTCTGCATTAGTTTTGTTCTTACCCTCACTCAATCCCTCACGTGTCCCCCAAACTCCACAAAGAATCTCCACCACGTTTAATACCCCAAAAAGAAAACTACAAAAAACTTAAAAGCCAATCCACGCCACAGCCCCCTTTCCCTTTTTATTCATGAAATGTAACGAAAAATACATTAAATAAAGCAAATTCCAAAACTTCCCCCCTCCCCACATTTTCCGTGCCAAATAACATGGAATCTACGGCAACATCCAACCACCGAACAATCTTCTCCGCCGACCGCCTCCATCATGCAGTCCAACAGCACCGCCTACGCCTCCTCTACCGCTCGGGAGACTCCACCTTCTACGTCCTTGGTGCCACAGGCAACGTCTACACTGTCAGCGTCTCAGCCACGCCCACCTGCACCTGCCCAGACCGAGCGGCCCGCTGCAAGCACATCCTCTTCGTCTTGGTCCGTGTCCTCGGCCTCTCCCTGGAGGACCCGTGCCTCTGGCGCCGGAGCCTTCGCCCTTGCCAGCTCCGGCGACTACTCGAATCTCCCTCCTCAAGCGAAGCCCTAGCCGGGGCTGTCCTCAGGGAGAGGTTTCATGCACTTCGCCGCCAGAACCGCGACGGTGGAGCGGCGGAGGTGGCGGCGGAAGGTGCCTGCCCGGTTTGTTTGGAGGAGATGGGAGGATCGGAGGAGGAGAGCAATAAGGTAGTACGTCGTCGTTTGGTGGCTTGTGGGACGTGTAAGAATGTGGTCCACGAGGAGTGTTTCTTGGCGTGGAAGAGGAGCAGTCGGAGAAAAGTGGCAACTTGCATTCTCTGCCGCTCGAGGTGGCGGAGCGGCGGCGGAGGTGGTGGTGAGGAGAAAGACAAGTATTTGAATCTGTTGGCTTACGTTGGTGACGACGGCGAGGATCCTAATAGTAATAATAACAGTGACGTGGTGACGACGGAGGGATATCGTAGGCCATCTTCATCATGTGATTGATGAATTAGATTGGACCTTTTGGTGATTCAATATCATGTCAGGTGTAAATATGGAATAGCTATACGTATTTGTACAAAAAATTATTCAATTGCAAGGTGGCAATGATAACTTCGGAAATTGAGATTTTTCCAACCACACAAACTCATGCATTAAAAAGTGGCGACATCTACACATAAATACCTTTTTAATAAAATTTTTACAGATAGGTACTCATGCCAGAAATTTTTACAGATAGGTACCCGATATAATGATTACCAGTTTCTTCAATCACGTCGTACCTTCCTGTGTGTGTATGGCATACCATAACATGTTGATATAGGGTACCTAAATGTGTTTATACGGCGTACCTTATGTGTTATAGAAGGCGTACCTAAATGTGCTAATACGGCGTACCATTTTCCCAACGTATGACGTACCACAATACGTTGACATAGTGTATCTAAATGTGTTGTACGATTTGTACCTGCGGCGGATCGGGTACCTATCTGCAAAAAAAAAAATTTCTACTAGGTTCCCATAAAAAAATCTGAGAGGGTACTAAATTACAAGTTTTTTTTTTCCAAATGGGTATTTATGCGCCGCTTAAAAAGTAGGCCATTTTAATTATTTAGGGGGAACTTCACTTAAATCCCTACCATTATAAGTTACTATCACATAACTCTTTATGTCAGAATATTTATCATTTAAGGACCAGTTAGAAAGTTAAATCTCACTTAAGGACCAATTCATATAAAAGGATGATTTTACCCCTTCTTTATGATTACTATTTTGTTTTTGTTTCTCTAATCACGTGAAACACTAGAAACAAAAGCAAAAAGGAAACAAAAAGAAATGAGTCAGAACACGTAGAGAGAAAAAGAAGAACGCGAAGAAGAAGATGAAGGAGGAGGAGCACAGATTTTCTTGGTTTAACCAGCAATATGTGATGCTCAGCCCAATATGGTGTTGTTGTGGAGAAGAAGAAGAAGAAGAAATTGAATATGAGAAAAGCATAGAGAAAAATTGAAATGAAATCGTGGGTTTTTAACGACCCAGTAAGCGCAAGTTTCTCGATCACAACGTGGGTCTTTCCAAGTTATCGTGAGATGTCGGAAAATGAAATCGAATTAATTTAATTCATCCATGGGTTTGCTCGATGTGGGTTGTCCTCGTGGGTTTGCTCGAAACCGTGCGTTTCTACTCAGTTGTCCACTCTAAACCTCTCGTTGCATTTAGGGACCTGAAGGTGTCAATGCAAAAGTAGTTTATAGGAGCGTAAGATTACTCCCCTATTCGGATATGGTGTACCATTATAAGTATGACTATGGTACCTTAGTACTTTACGCATTGTACCTTTTGGTGTTTGGTTATGGTACCTTATTACTCTATATATTGTATCTTTTACGGTTACGGTACTTTTTTCAATGATAGTTGAACTATCTAAACAGATAAACAATTATGTTGTCTAAAAGTGTAGTTCATGGAGATAGGTTATAAATTGAGGACATGTCTACAACTAGTATAAACTAAGTTATAAATTGAGAGAATATGTTAAAATCATATTTTAGGGTCATTTGTTGCATATAGTTCATACCGTTTTTTGATATTCTTAGTAGGGGTATGCTAAGTGTTTGTGTAATTTGAATATATTAAGAGAAAAGACAATGTTAAGCTAAAGAGATGTTTGTTATGCATAGAACTAGAGGTAACAATGGTAAACAAGGTACAGTAACCGTATGTAAAAGCTATATCAAATACTTGTTATATGGTACACTAAATGTCCCTCAATTTGGTATGATAAACTACTAAATTTAGATACAGTTTACATACACATTATAGTACACTCACTGTTGGAACTATTTTATTGTATTCAATTAATAGAGTTGTCTTGGTCTTGCTATGCAAATTAGTAGTCTTTGGCTAAATTGTAATTAGTCATATTATAGGGCTACTTATGTAAATATACCACGAGATGGTATATATAAGTGAACTCCTTAAGAAATTAAGGAGTGGATTGTAGCAAGGAATCAAAATCGAATTAAGGAGAATTGGAATTTAGATAGAAAATTAGCCCTAAACTTTGCTTGCTCTACAAGTTATTTTCTCTCACACGCTTAAACAGTAAATCTCGATCTTTAGCTTTCGAATTCGTTAGATCTACAATCCGTTCTTCGTAGATTCGGTCTAGGTTGGATATCTGAGGTCCTAACACTCACATACGTAGAACGATTAGAGTTGGCAAACGGGCCCGCCCGCCCCCACGTCGGCCGCGAGCTTTGGCGGGGCGGGCCCGGCGGGCCACGGTGAGGCCTGCCAGAAAATTAAATATTATATAATTATGTTAAATAATAAGATCTATAACTAAATTACTTTGATTTTTATATTATTTAGCTATAATTAAATACGCTGATTAAATTTTATATCTTTTCAAACTTGAATTCTTCATTTTTTATTTTATCCGAATTATTATTATTCTTATCTATTTTTTATTCTTTTTACTATTTTTTATTAATTTTTCTTTTTTTGTTTATTTTTTTTATTAATTCTGCAGGCGGGGCAGGCCTTCGTTGTCCAGCCACGCCAGTAGCCGGGCTCGCCCGTGCCCGCCCGCCAGTGGCGGGCTTTGGCGGGCTACAGGCCACATGTGACACCCGAGGCCGATGAGGGGGGAGAGTGATCGCCGGTGCCAGAAGTGCATGGACAAGGAGTGGCTCCTAGCAGGCTTCTAGGCGAAGGGGTACATGAACGAACTGATCCGACACCCGCATGAGAGGGGATCCTGAGACTGGTAATGTATGGGCGTGTCAGGCTAAGAATCGTATGAGAGAATTGATAGTAATACTCATATCACCAAGGTCGACCTACCTTTTCGGGAGTCCATCCTAAAGAACTTCAAAGTTAAGCATGCTTGACTTGAAGCAATCTTGGGATGAGTGACGCCTTGGGAAGTTTGCCCAGGGTGCGTGTGAGCGAGGACGAAGCACGCTGAAAGGTTAAATGGTGGTACAGTGGCGCCAGACTATCAGTCGGAGTGTGGTGGGCCCGACCCCACGTGTCCCGGTAGGGACCGATGCTACAGTGATGCTCGGTATGGGATGGGTCGTTACACCAGGCCCGCTACCCGCCTGCAGGCGGGCCAGACTTTCGTTGTCTAGGCCCGCCAGTAGCCGGGCTTGCCCGTGCCCCCCCCCCCCGCCTGTGGCGGGCTGTGGCGGGCTACAGGCCAGCCCGTTTTGACTAGTCTAAGAACGATACGCTCTACACACTTTATTTGGCACAATCCAATTTGGTAAACATTTTTTGTGGCAATTCGAGTTTTTTATTTTTTGGAATTATGTTTCCATCTCATGTTAGTTATATAATCTATTTAATTCATATGCGATAGTATTTGGCACATAAGCAAGTGAAGTCATGTTTCCTCGTATGTTCAATTGGTTTACATCATACTAGATTAGATATACGATAAGAATCGATTGTTAGTGCTTCAACCTTCTATCCAAAAAGGAAGGAGTTGAATGTATTGGTGTTCACAGCCTGACTTGATAGCGTACTGTCGGCTGGAGGCTTACTAGTTAAGGGAGCATGCACGTGTTATTAGAAGTATGAGCTCGTGGGCTCATAAAGATATTGTTGATGATGAAGGCATTAGTAATGATGAGAAGTGAGTGTACGATGGAGGTGATGAGGTTGTTGCAGATGCACATGATGGAGCTGTTGCTGAGGAACGCAAAGTCTTCACTACGGTCATAAGCTCATAACAGCATGATAATTATCCATATAAAAGCTCAGATTCGTATTCAAGGCATATTCAAATATTTCGAATAATATTTACCATAACAGCACTTTCATATGTGACATCCTGCTATCAATATATTTCCTATATTTAGCACATAGATCAGATCACACATTTCACAAATTTACATATCATGGCATAACTTTCCATATATCAGAGATATCATCCATTTCAGCGCATACCATATATATCACCATCTTATCCACATAAAGTCAATCATTCAAATCTTTCCAAAACATAATATCCTAATTAACATAAGGAAAAATATTAATCGATATTGCAAAATAAAATCAGTGGGATGCATGCAAAAGATCATAGATGTGATTTTTATCCAGGATTAAACAATTCTCAACGTGTGTATTACATTCCATATATAGACAACACATTTTCCATATATAGCACGGTAGGATGTCTCACACGTAATTTCCATAAATAGCACAATATATCCATAATCCGATATATATGAGCATGTGAGACGTCTATAACATGCGATCACATAGTTTCACCAAATAATCGCATAATCACATGTAAGTCAAATATTTGACAATTAATTATTTCATAGCTCATAAATCAATGCAAATTCAAATATTATCATGTACTTAGACATTATATTAACCTCAAATCGAATTGCTTAATTGATAGACCTAATGTCATTACAATTATATAGATCATCAAGACTTTCTAATGCTCATGGACAAAAAATGTCAACATTCTCCCCTTTCTGATGATGACATGTAATTAATGCAGCACGGAAGCATGTAAGCATATTCGATTTATGCAAGTTCTAGCGCATATGTCTAAGTGCTTCATAATCATGAACAGAGAATATGATATTTTATAATCACAGAACATATATGCTCCCCTACCTATATATGCAGATATTTCGTATAGCATCGAAAGATATATCATGAATGGGATTTGACTCCCGCTGTCTAAGTGCAATATATCAAGTAACATGCATGACATATCAATTCATAGATGAAAATCCCGAAGTTACCAGTTAGCAATCTCCCCCCGCCTAAGTGCGCATTTTCCAAACATGATTCAAGTAGCACACATTCATCGCGGCAGGCACTTATCAACAAATCTCATAAACAATTTTATAAGCACAGGTAATTATTTAGGCAATGCAATATATCATAAGAGCAAATAGTTAGATAATGTGTATGCTACCCCTATCTAAGTGTTGATAATTCATGTCATAAGTGCAGGTATTCCAGTCGTGAGTGCACATATTCCATATCACGTATGCAAATATTCAATATAAAACGTTCAAGCATCATATCAAAAAATATTAGTGAAGTTCAGTGATTTTACCAAGTTACATCAGTTTGCTCCCCTTGCCTGAATGAGGATATTCTAAATGTCCAGAGCATAAAATCAAAGATAGATATCATATACGCAAAAAAAAGACAGGTTTTAAATACCATTATGCTCTCCTTGCACATGTATAGATATTTTTCATGCAAATTCAGTCAGCACACATAATTACTAAGATATATCATAGGCGCATAAAAGAATATCGAACGCACATCATCATGGATATCGAAGACAGTTTTTAGATCCCTATATCATTAATTACTCAAACTTCTCCCCCTTCAGCATCAAAGAAAATAGGCTTTAAGGCTGAAAACTTAGCGCAATAACTAAGAAGAATGACAATGAAAGGAGGAATAACTTACCAGAGAATGTTCTCAAGGTGGAATCACTACTAAATCTGGTAGATATCGCAGATTTGTTTAGCTCCCTTGTGATCATATCAGAGCTCTCAAAAGCTGGAGTATAACTTAATGCTTTTTCAAGAAGAGAAACTGTGAAGTTCGCATTCTGAGGTAAGGAAGGACGAAATATCGACTGATCTCATATAAAAACATGAAATATCCAAGAGATATAGTTTTCCAAAATGAGATAGGATAAATTCTACTTAAATTGAATTAAGAAGAATTGATTTCCAAACCAAATTCTGAATTTCGAAACAAAGTGAACAGTCAGTAAGAGATTTCAGATTGATCTGATGTGATCTCTATTTAAGTAAGGAAAATAGTATGAAAGACTGAAAATAAGAAATCCAATCTATAAGATCAGAAATTCCAAAAATATCTAGGGGCTGAAAGGAATCTAGGAGTAGCATAACTACGAATCTTTTCTTTAAATTGTAGAGACTATATTTTATTGTGCTTGATTTCATTAGTTGTCCTTGTAATTAGGGGCTTTATTTGTATTAGTCCATAGATTAGGACTAGTTTGTTATTTATACCAAAATTGTTTAGTATAAATACTTGTACAAACAATTGAGCTGAATAGAGAAAATTAGAGATCAATCTGAAAGGCTTTTGAATTAAATTCTAGAGAGAGAAACAGCAAGAACTTTCTCACACTAACAATCTCTCTCTCGTGTTCTTCGAAGAACGGTTTTTGATCGAGATTCAATTTCTATCATTATAGTCGATTACCTAAGAATTCATGCCTAGGATTGTTTGGGTTGATAATCGAAGACCTAACAATTGGTATCAGAGCATATTCTTTCTGTTTTGAATCGAAATTGTTAGAAATCATATCAAAATTTTATCTGGAACTGTTCCGTGCGAAGAACAGTTTACGTGCGGAAATTAATTTCGATTTGATAGCCTAAATTCTGTTCTTATTTGATCTGATTTTGATGTTTCTATGCTCGCATAAGTAGTTTAGATCAATTGCGATTAGATAAGTAGCTATCGGAATCAGGATTTAGACCGAATTTTGATTATGAGATGTTACTGTTTGCGATAAGAACAGTTTGAATGTATTCTGATTTTTGCAAAATTGAATATCATTTGCTTCAAAACATGTTTAGTCGTCTGTTCGTAAGGGTTCAGTAGCTAATTTTGAGCATATACCTGCAATTTCATCGATCAATTTTCAGTATTGCTTGAATTTGTGTTAATTTGTATTCTGTGAACTGTTGCGTAATTTCAATTTTTCTCGCTAAGTTCTTCGATCGAAATAAATTCTCGATCGAAAAACAACGTGCGAAAAATTTCTCAATTAGTATACGAATTAGAAACAGAAGTCGCTACTCCTAAGGACGATTTGAGTGTAAAAGTTTTACGAGCGCTATTTCAGCGAGAATCTTTTCTCGAGAGATCTTTCATATACTTTTGCGTGCGAAATTTTTTTATCGAAAAACTTTCTCAGTCAAACTCTCAAGTTTGACCAAGCGAAAAATCTTTTAGGATCGCAAAACTTTTTCGGTCAAACAATTAATTTTGACTCCGCGAGAAACATTCTAACTATACTGTTTCTTAACGATCGAAATAAATTCACATACTGAAAAAGTTCCTCGACCGAAAGACTTAAGTCCAATTTTTTTCGCTCGACAAACTTTTCGCCTACAGTACCATACACGTGAACACAATATCATCACGTTAAATTCAACGAAATTACTTTTTGATCAAACAGTAACGATTGAATCAAAAATAATTCTCGATCATTTTTTACATCAAACGCTACTAACTAATTTGCTACCTGTGAAGCTTATTACATCAAAATCCATTCGTCAAAACTAACGAAGATCCTTCATCAACTCTACCACAAAGAAAGAAAAGATGGATGCATACTCACTAGGAAATGATAACCGTCCGCCAATCTTGCAACGCGGCGAATATACAGTCTGGAGAAGCCGCTTCCTAAATTTCATAGCCTTGAAAGATCAAGCCGAAAACCTGCTAAAGTCACTCGAAGAGGGGCCCGCACAGTTCTGGGTCAATGTAGCAGGTGATGACACGGTTACTCCTCAAATTCCCGCTACTAGGCGACTGAAGGAGCCTAGGAAACATTCCATCGAGGAAAGGGCCCGCGCTAAGACAGATCTGATAGCCATGAACACACTCATCCAGGGCATCCCCAATGACATTTATAGAAAGATAGACAGCCTCCCAACGGCTAAGGGGATGTGGGATGACCAGCATAGAATGATGCAAAGGACGGAAGTGGGCATCAAGGCCAAAAGGCAAACATTCTCACTGCTTATGACTCCTTCAAAGCAAAGCCGGAGGAGGGCCTATATGACATATATCAAAGGTTCCTCACCCTTCTTAATGAGATGAGGAAGAGAAATCTCTAAGACAAACATGGAAACCAACATCAGATTTCTATCCTCCCTGCCCTCAGACTGGAAAAAGATATTCACTCAACTCAGGCAAAACAAAGATATGGAGGAGTTGGATATCCATGCAGTCTTTGATAATCTCGCCCAACGTGAGGAAGATATCCTCGAGATTCAGAAGGAGCAAAAGGGCAAGCAGATTGAAGAAATCGTTGCCCTTGTCTCAGAGAAGCGTGGAACAAAGCCTCGCAAAGAGAAGATCATTAGGCCTCCCTCCCCATCAGAGTCAGAAGAAGATTCGGAGTCAGACGCCGAGCCAAGCTTAAAAGCACTGGGGAAGCAGTTGGCTTTAATCGGAAAATCGATGAGCAAGACATACTTCAAAAAGAAGTCCTCATCTTCGGCCAACCGACTTCCGACCTCGAGCTCTAAGAATAAAGAACGTGCACTAGAGAGCTCCGAAATAAAGAACACCAAATAGTCCAACAAGTGCTTCAACTGTGGCAAGCCTGGTCATTTTGCCAGAGAATGCACTCTTCCTAAGAAGAGAGATGCTAGTTACTACTCCAGAAAGAAGCTGGAATAGCCCTCATGGCAGAGCAGGACCACTGACTCGAAGACACGTCCAATTCCGAAGTGGAGAATTTAGCCCTCATGGCCCACCTGGACAACACCTTGGATGCCGAAACCTCAAGCCAGACGGACGATGACGACGCATCCACCTCATCACAAGAGGTAGTCTCTCCTTCCACATTATTGACCATGTTAGAATCGTATAACATAAAATACGCTAACGTGAAATGTGAGCAGAAAAGTATAAAGGAAGTAGAGGACAAAATTTCTAGTACAAAAATAGAAGAACTTACGAAGAGCCTACATTCTAGGGTGACTAGTCAACCTCAAATGGGGCAGCATAATGAAAAAATTAAAGAATTAGAAGATAGGCTAGCAAACAACTACAATTGCTTGGTTAGGAATCTCAATGAGAAAGCGACCGTCAATTGTAGGTTAACCGAATCTACCACTAAGATCACTAACTTGGAAGCTCAATTAGAAATATTGAATGCAAAAATTAGTGAACTTAGTAAAGAACTTGATGTCTGTCAAACCGCTAAACTAACGGTAGAAAATAATTATGCTCTCTTAGGCGAGGAACGTAAGAAGTTATATGCAAAAATTAAGAAATTAGACGATCTTCTTACGCAAAGGGGCCATTCTGAACAGACTATATTTCTAAATCAGCCCAAGGATTTAGATTTCTATAATCCTTTAGAAGGTATGGGTTTCACTAATCCATGCATGCTCAAGAAGAAAGAAATGTATGACATAAAGCACATGGGTTAGGGATAACCACTCTCAGGGCATTTACTGAAGCAAGAGAACAAGATGATCTAGAAATCGCCAAGAGAAAAACCACAAAAGGGCTCAAATCCCCTTCGACTGTTACTAAAAAGTGCTAAGTCTAAATCTATTTCACCTACCTTTACATGGAGCATAGGGGCAGCACTAAAAACGAAGGCGAGAGTGTCTAGTGCTAAGAAGGAGCCAGTAGTTTTGGATGTTTCTAAGAATGTTACCCCTTCAGTTTAAATAAAAGACACTCGTAGAAATAAAAGAGCCATTTCTACTTTTCAAATAATTGCCTCTACTTGTTCACTTCAGCCTATCACCTTTAGAAGCAACAACTACGACAAATGCATCTAGGATAAACGGTAGGAAACAAGATCCCGCCATAAAGAAGGCATATGGCGCTGTTCATTCTTGCTCTCACCTAAGGTATCCCTTAAAGATTGAATTCCCCAAACACCTTAGGAGATTATAAAAAGAAAAGATCTTTTCCTCGACCAAGCCTACAAAAGCATTTGTACGAGCTGAAATTAGCCTTCCCTCCAAGGTTCAATCCAAATGGGTTCCTAAATCTCCGCCTAGGAAGACAACCGCCAAGAAGGCCAAGTCAACCAAAGAGGCTAAACCCAAAACCACTTCTTTGAAAGTAACTTGGGTTATTAAAACTCCCTCAAATAATAATTTAGGAACCAGACCAAATTCTACATCTGTTAATCCGAGAGGACCCATTCTTAAGTGGGTACCTAAAGTTCTCTAAATTGTCTATGCAGATCCATCATGTGTGGTATCTTGATTCTGGTTGCTCCACACACATGATGGGAAATCAAGAGCTGCTGAGCAACTACAAAGACCGATGAAACAGCAAAGTCAGATTCGGGAACAATGACTCAGCCCCATTCTAGGACTTGGGGATATTATTTTGAAAACTCTTACAATAAAATATGTCTCTTACGTCGAAGGTTTCCGCCATAACTTGTTCAGCATAGGCCAATTCTGCGACAAAGGATTTCAAGTGGTCTTTCAATGCAGAATTTTGGACAATCAGAACATAGAACACCTCCACGGACTTCGAAAATATAATCTTTACACGATCAACCCGACGTCCGTGCAGCCCTCGACAGCTGTATGCCTCATTTCTCAGACTGTGATACGGAGGATCAGCTTATGGCATCAACGAATGTCTCATCTGAATTTGAAAGCTCTTCAACGCCTCTCTAAGCAAAAATTGGTCCACGCTCTTCCAATTATAATGCCACAAAAGGAGCTTCAATGTCCGGCCTGTTAATTAGGAAAATGAAGCGAGCATTTCATCATGTCAAGCATATTGCATCCACCTCTCGTCCTTTGGAACTAATTCATATGGACCTCTACGGGTCCATGCAGACACAGAGTATCAATGGCCGCAAGTACGTGCTAGTTATCGTCGATGACTTCTCTCGCTACACCTGGACAAAGTTCCTCCGAACTAAGGATGAGACAGGGGACTTGATTATTAATTTTGTGAACTCTACTAAAAACTTGCTGCAACATACTATTGAAGTTATTTGAACAGACAACGACACTGAGTTCAAGAACAAAGATCTCAGTGAGTTTTAACAGAAACTTGGAATTAGTCATCAATTCTCAGCCGCAAAAACACCTCAACAAAATGGGGTCGTTGAAAGGAAAAACAAAACTCTAGTGGAAGCCGCTCGCACGATGCTGATTCATTCCGGCCTCCCATGCATCCTTTGGGCTGAAGCAGTAAATACCACTTGTTTTATCCAAAATAGGACGGTGGTTCACAAACGTTTCAACAAAACTCTGTATGAGATCTTAAATAAGAGAGTACCGAACATCTCATTTTTCAAAGTCTTCGGGTGCAAGTGCTTTGTGGTGAACGACAAAGAGCAACGCACCAAGTTCGACCCCGAAGCATTCGAAGCAACTTTCGTCGGGTATTCTTCAACCTCGAAAGCGTACCGAGTATACATCAAGTCCAACCGTACGATTAAGGAAAGCTACAACGTCACTTTTCACAAAGTGACAGTTGTGGTTTCTGGGCACATCAGTCCAGGACCCGAGCCTAACCCAATGGCTCCTGAACACCTCAGTTCAGGACCCGTGCCTAACCAGCTGGCTTCTGAAGATGACATCTCATAACCCATTTCACTGGTGTGTTGGCACAAAACCAATAGAAGAAGGCAACAACTCAACAATCAACGCCAGAAGAAGCTATGAGAATTGTGTTAGAAGACTTGGATTCCTTCTTTGAGCCTCTACATCCGCTAGTCACCATCAGTCCTACACCCAACGAGGCCGATGTACCAAGCTCTTCAACGGTCCCTACCTTACCCGATTCAGAATTGCCACAGAATAATGACGAACCTACCATGGCTGTTGAGGACGAATTATCAGTCGTTCCTTCCAGGTGCAGATTTGGAACTTCCTTGTTAGGAATATATTTAGTAGCATCCTTTATTTTATGTAAACTTGGGTTAGCATATGTAATTAGAAGGTTGTAGTAGTTTGGGGTGACTTATGATATTAAGTCATAGTTTTGTATTGGGCTTTAATATACCAAATAGTTGTGGTATATAAAGCCCCATTTACCCTAATTAGGGTTTTATCAAAAGAATTAAAAAGGTAAGTCACCTTGTACTTTTCCTTAGAAAACACACACTAACACACACTCAAGGTGTTCTTCACGTTTTACACATTCAAACCCTTCTTTTGATCCTTGTTTGGTAATAAAAGGGCCAATAAGTGATATCAGAGCCTAACGCGGATCAATATCTTTCATTTGAATCCATTTTTGCTCGATTCCGACATGATTTGAACAAGTTCTTGGCTTGAAAACTCATTTTCAATATTTTCTCTGTTTTTGGGTGTTTTTAATTCGTTTTCAATGATTTTTTACCCCTAAAACGTTAGAAAACTGTTATTGAGTGTATTTATGTTCTTTCACGTCGATTTCAGTCAAGTTTGAGTAGGATTTAAGCATAAACGAGTCCAAAAATCTGGGTTTTTACTGAACTGTTCAGCAGTGTCAATGGAACAGTACTTTTTAGTTTGAAGGTTTCGACCGAAACTCACTTAGTGAAGCTTCGATTGATTTGAGTTTCGGGCAATTTCTCTTCAATTTCACAGTTTCGCCAATACATTTCTCGGCGAAAGTCAATCGGTTAGAGTCTTGAGACAATTATCCACTAATTTCACAGTTTCGATCGAAAAGCTACAGTATCCAATTGCCACATTTCGATCGATACAGTTCCCGGCGAAAGCCAATCCATATCACTCGAAACACTACAGTATCCAATTTCAAGCTTCGATCGATACAATTCTCGGCGAAAGCCAATCGATATCGCTCGAAATGCTACAGTGCCCAATTTCGCTGTCGACATAATTCTCGGCGAAAGTCGAATCTATTTCGCCCGAAAGTCTACTGTACCAATTTCGATCGATTTGCTTAGTTTCGCTCGACTCATATCTCGACGAAAGTCCAAATTATTTACTGTTTCATCCAAATTAGCCAAATTCCATCTTAGTCAATCGAAACAAATCCAATTTGGACCAAGTTCGCCCGAAACTTCTTCATTCCTATCGATCGAAACTAGTTTCTTCAAATCAAAATCGAAATCCATTTCGATCGAAACTAACCTTATCTAAGTTTTAATCCCTCTTTCGATCGAAACGTAATTTCTGCCGAGCTTGTCACCACTTTCGATCGAAACTTAATTTCTGCCGAAACTTAGGTTTTAATCCCTCTTTCGATCGAAAGTCACATTTTCAAATCTTAACTCAATTTCTGCCGAGCTTGTCACCACTATCAAATTAGAATCGATTAAGCATTCAAATTGGGTAGAACAAAATTATTAACTTCACATAACACCAATCGTTCCATCCTCAAGCAGTACACAAAATTCATCAAATTCTTAAATTGCGACAGGATTTATTAAGTGAATTCACCTATTTAGACTCAACACTCGAAATTCTTCAAACTTGACTATATATCATTCAAAACTAAAGCGTTTCATTTCGCAGATATATCACGCGTTAACGATCATTACCAAACGAAAACACGGTCTTGCTATTGGATCTGACAACCGTGCACCACTATTAAGATGGGGAGAGTACGGCATCTGGAAGCAATGATTCATGAATTTCATAGAACTCAAGGATACAGACCTCGAACGACATGCTTTCCTCCATTTTCGAAGGACCTGCTCAATGGACCATTATCCCTGCTCAACCCGATGCTGTTCCTGCAATTCCAGAGAGGAGAACTCCTAAGGATCCTAGTCGATACAATGATGCTGAGAGGGCACGAGCCAGAGCGGACAAGCTTGCCCGACATTACGTACCTCAGGCTCTACCAAATGACGTCTACAAGCAAGTCGACGCAATGGTCACTGTGAAGGAAATTTGGGACGAAGTTTGCAAAATGATGGTTGGGACAGAAGTTAGTAATCTGTCTAAGAAGTCCAGCATCCTTGCTGCCTATGACTCCTTCAAAGCTAAGGAGGGGGAAGAACTCCGAGATGCTTACCTTCGCTTCCTGACCATCATCAACGAGATGAGAAAGATCAACATCCAAAATTCCAACCTCGAACACAACATCAAGTTCCTTTCCACACTTCAACCTCAGTGGGGACGAAATGCTGTTCTGGTTAAGCAACAGAACAAAGACCTGGACGCTATGGATATTCACCCCCTTCACGATAATCTCTCACAATACTCGCAGTATGCCAAAGAAATCAAGAACGAAGGAAAACCAAACATCGACATGGAACCAATTGCACTTGTGACTTCTAAGTCAAGCAACAGGAGCTCGAGAACTTCTAAAGGAAAGCAGGTCGTACAATCCGATACCTCTGACAACGAAGAATCTGACCAAGAATCTAAAGATGAACTCGAATCAATCAGAAAGAAACAGGCTATGATCTCAGATACGGTCAATAAGATGAGCGCCAAGAAATCATCTTCTTCCTTCAACAAACAACGAATCTCGGGCGGGAAATAGAAGTACATTGCCCCTGAAGTGGCTGAAACTAATAAATCTGAAGTAGTAAAGAAGTGCTTCAACTGTGGCAAGCCGGGTCACTTTGCTTCTGAATGCTTCAGACCCAAGAAGAAAAACACTGAATACTACAAGAAAAAATTTCAGCTCTCACAGCACAAGGAAGCGGGAATAGTCTTGGTGGCTGAGGAAGAGGAATGGCTGGAGGACACATCTGACGAGGAGGAAGAAGAAATGGCCTTCATGGTGAAAAGCTTTGAGGATGACTCCGACGAGGATGACAGGCCATCGGATCAGACAGGACGGATGTCTCTTCATCCGACCTGGAGGTATACACTCCATCCCTAAATGATTTCGTTAAACTATAACGTAGGATAGTCGAACTCTCCATGCAACGTAAAAATTACTCAGAACTCCAAAGCAATTTTGACAAAAATTATGCCTTGTTAAACAAACAACAAGAAGAGATAGCTATTCTTAATGAATCCTTGACCTTGTCTGAAACTAAAGCAAAGATTTAGAAAACCTTATAGAAAGCAAGGAAAAACAAATTAGCGATATGCGTAGAAGCTTGAAAGATAGCGAGGAAGAACGTGAAAATGTATTGTCTCAATACGAACTAATCACCAACGCCCGTGTACGTCTATACAAGAAAGTCAAGGAATTAAAGGACATCAACACCAAAAGAGGTCAAAGTGAACGAACCATGTTCCTTAGCCAACCCAAAGATGTTGAATTCTATGATCCCCGCGGAGGATTGGGATTTGAATACACCACTAACCCTGAAGTAGATAAAGTACTTTCTCTATACAACATTAAACGCTTTGGGTTGAGCCTTGAACAACTAAGGCCGTTCGTTGAATCAAGCGAGGTGTCTGAAACTGACGAACAGAAATGGAGAAATAAAGAATGGGCCCAAATTGAGTGTGACTACATAGAACTCAATAATAGTTATAAAATTAGAGAGATACCACTCTCTGATGACTACAAGTCACCATTTGGACCCGAAATTCAAGAAGGCACTGACGAACAAGCTAAACCTTATTATCCATGTATCTATTTCCAGAGATTATACGCAAAATAGGTGCTTTGACAGCCGCTCTACAATCGGAAAAGAAAGCCCACGAAGAGAGAACTATATTTGAGCAAAATTTATACTCTTGAAAACTTTCCTGACGCTTGCAAACCTTCCACCTCCCGTCCTGTTCCAGAATCCTCTACATATAAATGCAAGCAAACTACAAAGAAAATTCCTTTATCTCACACAAATTTTGTATCACATGTACCCACAGACAAAGGCGTGAGATCGAAGGAAGCGAAGAAGGTTCGATCTGGCTCAGCAAAGAAGACAACAGTCCCTGATAAGAAAAAGAGACCAGTCTCCAACCTTTCTTCTCATGTTTCAAAATCTTTTACATTTCCAAAAGTGACTGCTTGTAATGTCGCAGAACGTGTTTCGTTATTCCATTCCCTAAAATCAAAATTCTGTCATGTAAACAATGATGTACTTTCCCATCCTCGTGACAATCATTTCAGCAAAAGCGTCTCCACGTCACATAGCACTCGTTCTAAGGACATATCTTCCACGCTGTCCAATCATACTATTAAGCATAAAGTAAAGAAACGGAAACACACCACCTCCGAGACCAAGCCGAACGAGAAATTAAGTCAAAAATAGATTTGGATTCCGAAATCTCAACTGCATCCTATAGGAAATCATCACGCTTGGATTCTTAAACCAGCTACCGAGCAACCTAGCAAAGAATTAAATCTAGCAACGAACAAGAAGGCTACTACACCTGCTATCAAAAGGGGACCCATCTATAAATGGGTGCCAAAACTTACTTGATTCATTTTCCAGGTCCGTCATGTGTGGTACTTAGATTCAAGTTGCTCCTCACACATGACTGGAAACAAAGAGCTGTTGAGCAACTTCTCTGAAGGATTTCTCGGGAAGGTCTACTTCGGAAACGGTCAATCTGCATCCATGCTAGGAACGGGTGATCTCATCCATGACAGGCTAACTATCAAAGGAGTGTCCTACGTCGAAGGACTGAGCTACAATTTATTCAGCATAGGACGCTTCTGTGACAAAGGCTACAAGGTGAACTTCGAGACCAACAAATGTAGTGTCACTGATAACAATGGAAGAGAGCTACTCACTGGCCACCGGAAGACGAATCTCTACTCCATTGACCTCAAGACTGTTCGATCGGCATGCCTTATCTCTCGAGCCTCTCTACATCAGAACGATCTCTGGCATCAGCTACTTTCCCATCTCAACTTCAAAGACCTTAACAAACTGCGATCAGAAAACTTGGTCAAAGGACTTCCCTCGTTCAGATATCACAAAGAGCATCTTGGCTCGGCGTGTGAAATGGGAAACATAAGGAAGGCATCTCACCGGACCAAACACATAGCCTCAACTTCCAAACCTCTCGAGCTCATTCTTATGGATCTGTGTGGACCCACGCACTCAGAACATTAATGGGCGAAAATATGTGTTGGTTATTGTGGATGATTTCTCACGCTACACATGGACCAAATTTCTGAGAACCAAGGACGAAACGCCAGGTCTAATCATTGAGTTTATCAAAACTGCTCAAAATCTCTACCAACTAAGTGTACAAATCATCAGAACTGACAATGGGACAGAATTCAAGAACAGAAAACTCAGTAACTTCTATGCATCACTTGGAATCACCCAACAGTTCGCAGCAGCGAAAATACCTCAACAAAATGGGGTAGTTGAGCGCAAGAACAGAACCTTAGTTGAAGCAACTCGTACACTCCTCATTCACTCTGGACTACCTCATTTCTTATGGGCCGAAGCAATGAATACAGCCTGCTTCACACAAAATCGTGGGTCCCTTCACAAGAGGTTCAATAGGACTCCCTACGAGTTGATAAATCGCAGAGTGCCGGACGTATCTTTCCTGAGAGTCTTTGGATGCAAGTGCTACATAGCAAACGATCGTGAAGATAGAGGGAAACTCAACCCAAAGGCATTTGAAGGAATACTAGTGGCATACTCGACAATATCAAAAGCCTATCGAGTATACCTCAAGGAGAAAAGATCTGTTATGGAAAGCATTAATGTAACGTTTGACGAAGTAGACCAGTAGTTTCTGTACAAATCAGTCCAGAACCAGGACTTCTACGAGAGTTGACAAATGATCAACCAAGCACTTCCTCTGTGGGTGAAACATCAAAATCAAATACAATGAGTGACATGGAACTCGATCTCTTATTCGAGGATCTCTTTTCTAAACCGTCACCACCCACTGCTCCAACAAATTCTGCAGCAGCAGGAAATAATAATCCTATAGAGACTAACAATGACAATCCCCTTCCTACGATGGAAAATCTTCACCTTGATGACAGTAGTGAACTCCCAACTGATACAGAGATAATCTCTAGTTCAGCTGCTGAAACACCACAGACTCTGATTCAACAATTGAAATTTCTTCAGAAGAGTCAGTAACACCACAACCTGGAAAAGAAACAGAACATCGGGCTGAAGAGAGTGAAGAAGCGTTACACGACACAAATGCAGCTGGAACATCACACCCTAGTACAAGAAAGTGGACCCGAGCACACCCAAACTCACAAATAACTGGGGACCCCTCAACTGGTGTAACCACTCGAGCATCAACGATAAATGAAAGCCTATATTCCTGCTTCCTCAGTCAAAAGGAGCCCAGCAAAGTAGCTGAAGCACTAGCCGATCCAGACTGGATAATCGCAATGCAGGAGGAAATCAATCAGTTTGAGAGGTTGAAAGTCTGGAACCTAGTACCTAGACCAGCTGGGAAAACTATCATAGGGAAATGGGTGTTTAAGAACAAAAAGGACGAGCAAGGAGTTGTAATCAGGAATAAAGCAAGGCTGGTGGCAAAAGGTTACAACCAACAGGAAGGAATCGACTATGATGAGACATATGCCCCAGTCGCAAGAATTGGAGACATATGCCCCAATCGCAAGAATTGAAGCCATCAGGATCTTCTTAGCTTTCGCTGCACACAAGAACTTCACAGTCTACCAGATGGATGTCAAAACTGCATTCCTCAATGGAATACTAAAAGAAGAAGTTTTGTATCTCAACCTGAAGGTTTTGTACACGAACAACTACCAGATCATGTCTACAGACTTGATAAAGCTCTCTATGGACTTAAACAAGCTCCCAGAGCCTGGTACGAGGTCCTCTCGGATTTTCTCATTTTCTCTTGTTTCACAAAAGGAAAGATCGATACGACTCTCTTTATCAAGAAGGACAGCTCAGACATAATGTTAGTGCAGATTTACGTCGACGACATCATATTCGGGTCGACGGACTCAAGAATGTGCAGGAACTTTGGGGATCTAATGAAGCAGAAATTTGAAATGAGCATGATGGGCGAACTAAGCTTCTTCTTAGGTCTTCATGTTAAGCAGCTTCACGATGGAATCTTCATCAGTCAATCCAAGTACATTCACGACATACTCAAGAAATACAACTTGGACAACTCCAATGCTGCCTCCACTCCCATGTCTACCTCATTCAAACTTGATGCAGATTTCTCAGGAAAATCTGTTAACCCGACGATTTATCGTGGCATGATAGGATCCCTGCTCTATCTTACGTCCAGTCGGCCTGACATCATGTTCGGCACATGTCTCTGTGCTCGATTTCAAGCTGATCCGAAGGAGTCTCACATGCTCGCTATCAAGAGGATTTTCAAATACCTCAAGGGAACACCAAATCTAGGTCTGTGGTACCCGACGGAGTCAAGCTTCGAACTCGTCGGATACTCCGATGCTGATTACGCGGGATGCAAGCTGGACAGAAAGAGAACTTCTGGAGCCGCTCAATTTCTCGGGGGTAAACTCGTAAGCTGGTCGTCTCGAAAGCAAAATTGTGTCTCAACTTCGACAGCAGAGGCAGAATATGTCGCTGCTACGAGTTGCTGTTCACAAATTTTGTGGATGAGAACCCAGTTGCGAGACTTTGGCATAACGTTAAATCATATTCCAATTTTTAGGGACTCTAAAAGTGCTATAGCTATAACAAGTAATCCAGTGCATCATTCACGCACAAAACATATAGACATTAGATATCACTTTATCAGGAACATGTAGAACAAGGTACAATCGAAATGCATTTTGTTCACACAGATCTTCAACTTGCCGACTTATTTACTAAAGCATTGGATGAAAAGTGATTCCAATTTTTGGTATCTAGGTTAGGCATGTTGAACCACAAGACATGATCGATTGTCCCTACTTGCACCTGATATTGTGTAAATAGGTCACTTAATTTTTCTCTATATGTTTTCGTTTAAATGTGAAAATTCTACGGTCGTATCTAGGGGGAGTCTTTGAAAATTGTGCACTAATCTAGGGGGAGTCATTGAACACTTTGCACAAATTGAGGGGGAGTTTTTATGATCTTTTATTAAAATTCCCTTTCAAAATTGCATTAAGGGATATTCAGATAATAATTTCTCTATCCTTAAACAATATCTTCTCGGCGAAATTCAATTTCGATCGAAACTCAAATTTAAAATTAAATTTCACATTTTCTCGGCGAAACTACGTACCGCCCGAAACTTCCTTAAATTGATTTGATAATCGTACGGAGTACGTTTCGATCGAAACTGTTCAATCGAAATTGAAAATTTTGCCTAAATCTTTCAAATTGATTTGATAAATCGCGAAGTACGTTTCGATCGAAACTGCATTTTAATTCCTTTTATAATTTTCTCGGCGAAACTGACTTTCGCTCGAAACTCCTTTCGATCGAAACTGAAATCAATCTCCAAATTAATTCTTTCTATTTATTCTCGGCGAAACTGAGTTTCGAACAAAATCAGATTCGATCGAAACTCAACTTATACATATAGCGTTTCGCCCGAAACACTGTTCATCTTCATCGAATTTCAAAATTCACTTTCAAAACCATTTCAGTCAGCGTCTGCAAATCGCATCATACTCTCACTCAAATTCACTTTTTTTTTCACGATTTCCGAAGCAGAAACATCACATTTGGTAAGGATAAACGGATTATCTGCAGATTTTCACTAACATTATTCTCGTTATTGCAGATCGCACAAACTAGGTTTACGTGGGTTCGTGCGACTCGAGCCTCAATCGAGTTTCCTTTTAGTTCAAACATCGCCAGACCCTAAAACCCAGATTCAATTTCACTTTCTAATCGATAGATCATGTTAACTTTTACTTCTATGATTTTTCAATCGAACGATTTGAGCGTTTTATGACTTTAGATCGAAACTGCATTTTCCCAATTTTAAAATAATTTCAATTATTGAATTTAACTTTCGGCCGAAACTGACTGACTTTCGATCGAGACTGTAGCCAAATCAAAATTGATCGATCGAATTCCAGTTTCGCCCGAGACCCATTTCCAGATACAATTTCACGACTTTTGGCGAAGCTGATTTTCCCAATTTGATTTTGACTTTCGACCGAAACTGTCTAAATTGAATCTCACTTTCGATCGAAACTGACTTGAATTTCACTTTCGCCGAAACTGCCCAAATTGCACATGACTTTCGATCGAAACGACACTCTAAACTGAATCTATGATTTAAATCGTACCACTTAGGACTTTCGATCGAAACTAGATGCCTATTGCTCAACTTAGGACTTTCGATCGAAATTTAGAACTTATGATTTCCTGCTTCGATCGAAACGAGGAATCAATGACCTTTACTCATAATTTTTATATACAAAATTTCTCTAAGTCCTAACGTGTTGACAATGTGTTGGCAACATCAAAATCTCTAAGTCCAAATGGTCGATTTCCACTAATCCCTTGCTCTCTTTCTTACAGATATACTAAAATGGTGAGACCACTTGACGATGTATTTGCTACAAAGGACTGGGCACAACGAACACCCAACAACTAGACTTTGCCAATACCTCGTGCCCAGATCATATCATTATTAAAATCCTCGAAAACCACCCTCTAAAAACCGCCCTAAACATCACCGAGGTCGTCCCTGAAGTATATGTGCAACAATTCTGGTCCACCCTTCAAAAACCAACCAATAACCCAAGAATAACCAGCCTTTCCGCCATAATCGACAACACGATAGTTGTGTTTACTCCATCCATTCACCGTTCCATATTAAACCTACCTCACTCACTCCTATATGATCCCCATCCCTCCAACGACGACCTAATCATGGACTTCCTCTTCATGGGCCACAAACCTAACGCCCAAAACACCATACCCTTACCTGAATTCACTGCAAAAGACATCCCTGGACCTTGAAGGACTATGTTTCTCATTGTAAACAAGTGCCTCTCGCCAAAGCACTCCGGGTCCGACAAGTGCAACCGGAACATCATGCTAATCTTCCATGGGATCGTCTTCAACAGAAATTACGATGTCGCCCAACTCATCTGGTCGCATATCCTCGATCAACTAGGAAGGCGAGGTCTTGGATCAACGAAGCCGGTGCTCCCTTACTTACGGTGGCTACCTGTCATCGTCCAACATTTCGTGGATCTTCATCCCGAAATCGAACGCCGACCGAGAGACGAGGGCTATCAATCTCCGAAGCTCATCAAAATCCAATCGACGAAGAGCAAAATCGATCAGGAGCATGATCATCTCAGACCACTTACTTCGCCTCCTCGATCCGACTGAGCCGGAGCTACGCAAATATATACGAGCCAACAACCTCGAAGACGTCCCCGTGGTTCAACACAACCTAGTTGAACCTAACCCAGGGACAAGCCAACCCCCTGAGCCAAATGTAGGTCTAGGAAGCTCTTCATTCCCACAGCCAAAACAAAAGCGCAAATCCAAAGGGGATGACAGAGGCGGACAACAGGAGCGGCGTACAAAGCAAAAACACGACTGTATTCCTCAGCCAACTAGTCCACAAACAAGCCGGGCCGAACCCATAGGTACGGGGTTGACTTTGTCTTCCCCAGAGTAGAAGTCGCGACATCGGGTCCACTCGCGCAAACTACCCTCCCCAGCCACTCAATCATCTCCCAACAGATGATTGTTTCACATATTCATGAGGTGCCACGTCCCTCATCACCACCCCGCTCGGAGGTGGTTGATGTAACAAGCAGTCATCAGCCTCAGACTGCACCTTCCTTGATCACAACGAGTCTAGTGCCCTCACCAACCATAAGTTTTCCACTTTCTAGGACACTACCATTAATTTCTGCACCTCTGGATCTTAGTGATCTAGACAGAACGCTCCATGATGTCTTCGTACTAGAGCCTAGTACGGAACAGAGTGGAAGTCCCAATGTAGTGACCGTCAATGCAGCTACGACCTTGGCCCATCAATCTGAGTCTAGCTCAGCTTTGATGTCAACGATGAGCCTACGTGGCCTCGGGCTTTCAAGTCCTGTGCAAACGGGCAGCACATCAGTACCCTCAACTGATGTTGTCACGACAGACCGTCTTAGTGACTCCGTCAGGTTATTTTCCCCGTTCGTGACGGAGGAGAGGCTAGAGAATCGACTCGCAGAATTAGCGAAAGATCTCGAGAACACCATTATGACCCAGGTCTACAGCGCCATTGGGACATCCTCTCGGGATAAAGGCAAAGCCCCCGTCAACGAAGAAGTACCCATGCAACCCGACCCAACTCCTGACTCTGACGGTGGCCCGTGGAACGTTCCTATACCGGAACTAATCGATGTTCTACTGGCCAGACTCCGCACTGCTCCGAAGCTCACTGCCTATGAAGCGGAGGTCCTCAGACGTCTGGAGCTTCCTTTCAACCCACCCAACACCGACGAGGGCCAGTCATCAAGACAACTACGTGACGACCCTGACGGTGGGGGTCGTCCCGAGGGGGAGACAAGACGAGACACAGGGCCTCAACCTACGACTCCACCGCCACAACCTAGTGCCTCCCAAACATCCACCAGAACAAAACCACCTACACCCAAACAAACAAAAAAATCTACCCGAACTACCACCAAAACAACCCAACAGCCTTCCTCACCAACTATGAGCCTCTCACCTCCTTTTCCCACAAGCCAAGACACCCCCCTGATATATCAATCCTCTCCCATCCTATCCCTACAGACCAACGAACCAATCCAACAAACTGAAGAATTGTACAATCCACACGGCGCTGTGGAAAAATACATCTTCAATGAGGATTGGATAACCAAGCCTATGGATCCGGCCATGGCTAGAGGGTTGATGGAGAATGCCAGATATTTCTTGATGAAGGCAAACGTTAGCCTGGCCCTAATCAATGACGACGAACTCGAGGAAGGTGAAGACTACGAAGCAGACATTCCAGAACTTCCCGAGCTACTCCAACACACCGTCATCGATGAGGAATGTCCACCAATGAAGACGAAGGTAAAGACAAAAGAAGTGGTGGAACTGCCATGGGAGAACGTCAAAGTAACTGCCCCATATCAAGAAGAGATTCGAAGGAGAATCTGGAGGAAGGAGGATAGAATCAAGAAACTCGACGAGCTTGAACTAAGAGGACTGACCCACCTCTCGAGACCTAAAGCGGTCCAGTATCTACTGTCGCTTCGTCGAATCTTGGTGTTCAGAGGACAAGGGGGCGACGTTGACACTCTGAGAAGGGAAGAGGCAAAGAAGCCCAGAATTAGGGAAATTCTGGGAGTTCGCAAAGTGAGGTTTGCTGATATGGATATGCCTATCTACATGGTACGGCGAGAGAATAAAGACTACACAGAATTGAATGAAGCCGACCTCGCTTACATCAGAGGAGAAGATGTTGAGCAGATTGCAAGGGACTTCAGAACGCTTGGAGCTCTCAAGACGCCGTAACTCAGACTTGGCTACTACGCACTGAAGAGATTCATTCTACGCCAAGTCAAGTTCAACGCAACACATGATCTCCAGATGGCGGTTGAGAGTAACATAAAGAAGGTGAATCTGACGAAGCCATCCTTTGAGATCCCAGATCCAAGTTATGGTGAAGGGCACATCTTTAATGAAGACGATGATCCATCAATCGTCTATCTCAACTTCGAAGGAGAAAGAGGATGATGAAGACATCAGAGATTGACAAGTTCAGCGACGGAACCTTGCTCATCATAAGGTACAAGCTCAGAAGGATACTCGAGCAGCTAAAGGAAGAAGAATATGAAGTTCAAGAGAAGTACGAAAGGCTGATCGAGACCATCTCTGCGAAGATTTCTTTTCGAAGAAGGTTACGTTTACGTTCGTTCGAGTACTTCTTAGGGCTCAGAAAATCTCCTTACCATGTAGAAACCCAATAAGAAGACAACTCCAAGGACGCCAAAGAAGAATGGATGCTAAGGGGGAGACTGTTAGGAATATATTTAGTAGCATCATTTATTTTATGTAAACTTGGATTAGCATATCTAATTAGCAGGTTGTAGTAGTTTGGGGTGACTTATGATATTAAGTCATAGTTTTGTATTGGGCTTTAATATACCAAATAGTTGTGGTATATAAAGCCCCATTTACCCTAATTAGGGTTTTATCAAAAGAATTAAAAAGGTAAGCCACCTTGTACTTTTCCTTAGAAAACACATACTAACATGCACTCAAGGTGTTCTTCGCGTTTTACACATTCAAACCTTTCTTTTGATCCTTGTTTGATAATAAAAGGGCCAACATTCCTCACATAAGTGACCAATCGGAGATCATTGGAAATCTAGACCCACAAATGGCCTATGCTTCATCTTCAGCTTTGCCCCATGAGGGCAAGTGGACTAGAGCTCACCTGATTGATCAGTTAATTGGTGAGCCTTCGAGCGGTGTAAGGACACGTCATCGACACAGTCTCTTCAGCTGCTTCTTAAGCCAAAATGAGCCTACTAAGGTAGCAGGCGCACTACAAGACCCGGTTGGATATTTGCGATGCAAGAGGAAATCAATCAATTCGAGCGTCTTCAAGTGTGGAAATTAGTACCCCGTCCGCATGGGAAAACTGTCATCGGTACGAAATGGGTATTTAAGAACAAAAAGAATGAAGAGGTGAAGTGATCAGGAACAAGGAAAGATTAGTTGCAAAGGGATATAACCAACAGGAAGGCATTGACTACGACGAGACATTTGCTCCTGTTGCCCGAATAGAAGCCATTCGTCTCTCATTGGCTTTTGCGGCTCATAAAGACTTCAAGGTCTATCAAATGGATGTTAAAACCGCCTTTCTCAACGGCGTACTAAAAGAAGAAGTCTATGTCGCTCAGCCAGAAGGCCTCGTTGATCAAGAACACTCCGATCACGTCTATCGATTGGATAAAGCTCTCTACGGACTAAAACAAGCCCCACATGCTTGGTATGATGTCTTGAGTGACTTCCTCGTAATGTCTGGATTTATTCGAGGAACAATTGATACGACGCTCTTCATCAAATGGCAAGACAAGGATCTGATGGTCGTCCAGGTTTACGTCGACGACATCATTTTTTGTTCTACTAATCCGCGGCTTCGCAAGAAGTTTGGAGATCTCATGAAGAGTAAATTCGAAATGAGACACATGGGAGAGATGCAATTCTTCCTAGGACTTCAAGTCAGACAGCTCGATGACGGGAGATTTATCAGTTAAACTAAGTACATCAAGGACATCTTGAAAAAGTTCCATCAAAATCAGAGCAAGCCTCTTCACACTCCCATGTCAACAAGCTGCAAGTTGGATGCCGATCCCGCAGGAAAATCGGTCGACATTACACTCTATTGCAGCATAATTAGATCTCTTCTCTACCTAACTTCTAGCAGGTCGGACATCATGCTTGCCACCTGGCTCTGTGCCCGCTTCCAAGCCGATCCCAAGGAATCCACATGCTTGCGGTGAAGCGTATTCTTCGCTACCTCAAGGGCACATCTACCTTAGGACTATGGTATCCTAAAGGTACGAACTTCAAACTTATCGGCTACACTGATGCTGATTATGCAGGTTGCCGAATGGACAGGAAAAGCACCTCCGGTGGCGCTCAATTTCTAGGCGAAAAGCTAGTCTGCTGGTCATCCAAAAGCAAAATTGCGTCTCAACTTCGACGGCTGAAACTGAATACGTCGCAGCCACTAGCTGTTGTGCGCAGATGCTGTGGATGCGGAATCAGCTTCGCGATTATGGGTCAATTTAAATAATATACCCATATATAGTGATAGCCAAAGTGCCATTGCGATTATGTGCAATCCTGTTCACCATTCACGCACGAAGCGCATAGACATTAGATATCACTTTATGAAAGATCACACAGAAAAGGGCAGAATCGGCATGTATTTTGTAAACACGGAGTATCAATTAGCCGATATTTTCACCAGTATTGGATGAAAACGATTCCAATTCCTTGTCGGAAAATTAGGCATGTTGAAGCTCCCGTGATATGTGTTTTACCTGATCTTTCGTGCTATCACCTGCTCTACTCTATGTGTTTTCCATGCCCATTTATCATATCTTGCGTGAAAATAAAATAAAATAAAAATAAAAATAAACTATACATATACCTATAATTCAGGGGGATGACGAGATCCTTGAGGATGCTTCGGTCTAAGTCACGTACAATTTTTCCCGACATACTACTGATTCAATTGCCTAATTCTGTCAGTCTAAGTCACATTCTTGTGTCTAAAGGTCTTTAGTTTAATCCACTAGACACAAAATCACCCTTCAAATGTGAGGTCTCTAGCCTTCCAATTATTTCTTATTTGGATCTATCTCTCGAGTGAAGTCACACTTCAATTGATTGTCTTTACTAATGATACTTGGCTTCATACTCGCCTTTCTTTAGATTGTTAGGAAAATGATTTGGGCATTTAGGTAATCCCTCACTCGGCCTTATATAATCCTTTCCAATACCATAGCCCTTAGTCATCCACTTGGACCTTCTTCGAATTCCTTTTCTTCATTTGAAACTCATTCCAACCTTCAACCGATTTTATACTCTTCGAATGGTTGTTCAAACGAGAAAAGTAGGGGGAGAAAATAAAAGCAGACGAGAAGATGACAAAAGAAGGCAATGCTCAATGCACAAAAACAGACCAAAGGAACCTGCTTTTGGAAACTACAAAAAGAAGGCATGGATCATGCTGTGAACTTCTCCGTCGATAATCTCGTACGCTCGTCAGAACGGCTGGAAAGAGGAGCACCACGAAGTGAACTTCTCCAATGATAATCCGGTCTTATATCGGGAAACGAGAAGAGGACCGCATCCTTGCGTACGAATTCCATAACCGTGAACTTCTCCAAATTGATAATCTCTGAAACCTCTCCAGGGATTAAGAGAAGAGGAGCACGGTATCGGCCCGAGAACCAACAAGAAGAACTTCGCCTACGATAATCTCCCAGAGCCTCGTGGAGAAGCGGAGCTCCAACTTGAGCATAAGGATTGAAAAGATGATTTTTTTTTGCCGAAAGAAAAGAAGGAGACGGACGTAGAAATGGAAAACGAAAAAGATAAGCTCACCTTTTCCTCTAAATTCCTTCCTTTCTAAGTCATAGCCAAATTCAACCCTTGAAAGTCCCTTTGGTTCCAAGTAAATACGACGATCTCTCGCTTAGGTGAAATGGCTCAGGAACTAGAGATGGAGCCCCCAACTCACGAGGAAACAATGCCAGATGTTGAGTCCACACTAATAGATGCTGTGGCTCATGAGTTGGAACGAGAAGCTCCACAAGTATCACTTGGTGCTGAAGTGCCCATTCATGTCAGCGCGCTCGAAGTACCTATTGAGGAGGTACTATCTCAAGGAGCTTCGCTCGAGGCAGATGTGGGGCACTCCTGACCACCACCGGCTACTACGCCGGATACAGAGGCTCTAATCTCAAGGATTCAGCCCTCCGAGCTTCAGATGACGGAACCAGCCAATGAGGATGTAGAACGAGAACTCTCACCTCACACGACTACCTCACCAGCCACCAAGTCAGATGAGGAAATCCAATTAATTAGAAGGACTCCAAGACGACTAAGTGTATTATTTGAGTCCATCTTCCCCGTCATCACCACCGCATCAGACATCGCGTCGATCTTACCGTCAAGCGCTGCGGACATACCTTCGCTCAATCTTGAGCCGCTGCACAACTTACCGATGTCTGGTCCGCAGGTTCACTCAGAAGCTGCCGAAACACCCATAGAGGAGAATCTTCAAGATTCGACTCAAAGACTGGGTGGAAGTCTCGAGCAGTCACAACCTCAAGTGACTGCGAGCCAACCTGAGGAGCGGGTGTTAGCCCTAGGGTTGTCAACGGGCGACATCAGTCGACCTGGTCCCTCTACGACGGAGGCGTCCGTCCCATTCGTGACAGAAGACCGACTTCAAGCCGCTCTCTCCGAGGCATTAAAGTCCTTTGAAGATAAGATCATAAGCGCGCGTACAGCAATCGAGACGTCCCGCCAAGATCGTGGGAAAGCACCCGTCTCGGAGCCGTCTTCCTCACAAATTATCCTCACACCCATACACCCCACACATACCACACCCATCCCCACACCCATCCTCACCCACAACCTTATCAACCCCACAACAGTACCTATCTGCGACCTCCACTCCATCTTAGTCGCCCGCCTACTAGAGCTGACCACTCGAACGCCGGAAGAAGAAGACCTCTTCCGCCATCTCGTTGACTTTCCTGACCCGATCGAAACCTATCGAGGCCAAGGCTCTCACTCCAGACACATGACGATCCGGATGATCAAGGTCGTCATGAGGGGGAGAAGAGGCCTCGTATACATACACAAAGCCAAGGACGAAGCTCGTGCGCGACGCAGACAAGCGCTGGAGCCGCTGAAACCACACAACCCACTACTCAAACAACCACCACCACGCACCACACCACTCTAACCCAAATCCAAATCGACCCACTATCCTTCACTCTAAGGACGCCTCCGCCCACACCACCAACTTTCACAAGCCCCTTGCTTTCGGAAGAAGAAGCAAGTGCTGCCATGCTCATAGACCTAGCACGGACTCAAGCAACTCCATCAACTGCTCTTGACCAATCGGGACCATCTGGAAGTGGAGTCAACCCACATGAGATCCTTGACAAGTACACATTCGAAGGACAGTGGATGACCCACTCCATGCCCGAAGAGCATCAGAGACAACGGCTCAAGGACGTTCGATAGTTCCTGCAGCAAGCTTCGGTAGACCTTGTGCTCATAGAAGACGCAGAACTTCAGGATGTTGAAGATCATGAAGCAGATCTCCCAAGGCTACCCGAGCTGATTGCTCAAAGAGCAGATCCCCCACCAAGAATGATGCCGGGAACCGTTCGAATAGATACGCCATGGGAGATCATCAGAATCGAAATTCTCTTTCTTGAAGAAGTTCGGCAAAACATATGGAGGTCACCAAATAAAGTAAAGAAGTTGAATGAATTCGAGCTCAGAGGGATTTCTCACTGGGATCAGCAAAAGAGAATGACATATCTTTGGATGCTTACCCATCTTGGACCAGATGTGAGGATGGAGATGACTAAAGCGCAAGCAAGGAATCATTATAAGAGTCTATCTTCTATCTGCCAGCTGCTAAGTGTCTACTGCGCCAAAGGAGGACTTCCAACACCATTCTATGTAATTGAGCTAGTAGACAGAACTCAATAAGAACTCAGCGAGAGCGACCTACCCTACCTTCCTTACGAAGAGGTATACCGTCTCTACCAGCTCTACTTAGAGAAGTACAAAGGTCCTCAAGGCTTCATCAGAAAGAAGGACTCGAGGGACTCTACCGGTTCATGATGCGCCAAGTCAAGTACTTCGCCGTGCACAACCTTCATATGGCTCTGGAGAGCAACATGAAGAAGGTCAACATGACCGCTCCGCTCAACAAAGGCCTGAGATCGAAAGACTTCCCAACAATCACGTGCACATCAGCTCAGTCCTAGGCATCACTTATCACATTCCAATCGCGAAGAAGAATAGGATGATGCTGAAGACTGAGATTCACAAATTCTGTGATGGGACGCTCAAGGTCATCAGGAGGAATATAGAGCAGAGGCTGGAAGAAATCAGTAGAGACAGGATGCTGAGGATTCATCGGTTCGTAAGAGAACAACCTCTGATGCTGGAACTCCTTGATGACATCGAGGAGCGCCTGGAGTTGCGAAACAGTCTAAGGAACTTTGAGCATGCGATGGCTTGTGAAGATCGTACTTTGCCCGATGAGGACAAATGGAACTGAAGAGCAATCAAGCACAAAGGGAGAGATTGTAGAGACTATATTTTATTGTGCTTGATTTCATTAGTTGTCCTTGTATTTAGGGGCTTTATTTGTATTAATCCATGGATTAGGACTAGTTTGTTATTTATACCAAGCTTGTTTGGTATAAATACTTATACAAACAATTGAGCTGAATACAGAAAATTAGAGAATCAATCCGAAAGGCTTTTGAATTACATTCTAGAGAGATAAATAGCAAAAACTTTCTCACACTAACAGTCTCTCTCTCGTGTTCTTCGAAGAAAGGTTTTCGATCGATATTCAACTTCTATCATTATAGTCGATTACCTTAGAATTCATGCCTAGGATTGTTTGAGTTGATAATCGAGGACCTAACAAAAATAACAAGATCGCACTTAAAGATAAGATCTATAGAATCCAAAATTCCTAAAATAATCTAGGGGCTTAAGAGAGATCTCAGAGTGGAATAACTATGATTTTTTTAGCAAATTTAGGCAACTTCACTAACTTCATTTAGCTCGATGACTCCTAATTAATCAGGGATGTCACATAATCTTGCCTCAATTAGGGGCTTCGTGAAGATATCAGCTAACTGGTCATCTGTTCCTGCGAATCCCACACTGATATTCCCCTTCTGAACATGATCACGTATAAAATGATGTTTCACCTCTATATGCTTAGTACGAGAATAATGCACGGGTTCTTAATAATACTAATGCCACTAGTGCTATCACATAGAATAGGAATTTTGTCATAACCGAGCCCAAAATCTCTAAGGGTTTGGTTCATCCAAAAAACTTGTTTACAATGCCGATGAGGCTTGCTCTACTGGTCAAGCTGAGGCGCTTAGGGTCATGTTGGGAGAGGTCCTGGGTTCGAATCTCATCCCTGTGACATTTCCCTAAGCTTTCCCACATGGGCCCAGACATGTGCATTGACCTGGTCGGCCTTCTTTGCAGGTAGTGGGTCGGCCCCGGGGTTTCACCATCGGCTTTCCCCGATTACCAAAAAAAAAAGAAAGAAAAACTTGTTTATAACATTTTTCTAAGGCCATATATTCAGCTTCCAGGTAATTTCCAAGTAATTGTTAAGTTCCACTAGTACTTTTTCTATCTTCCCTACAACCGACATAGTCACCATCGGAATATCCCATTAATGGAATTCTTCCGTAAAAGAGCACCAAAAACAAAAATTAACAGCGCCCTTGATATATCTAAGTATTCACTTGACTGCTGTCAAGTGAGATTCCCAAGGGTCATACTGATATCTTGAACACATACCAACGACAAACATAATATCAGGCCGACTTGCAGTTAAGTAAAAAGAAGGCTCTGAACATACCTCGATATTATGTTTTGGTTTTACGTGAATCGTCACTGTCTATTTTGGTGATCTGATGCATGGCGGTGGAAATCGCTATGGAATCACTCATCCCAAATTTTCCTAACAATTCATTGTTGTATTTCGGGATACGAAGGTTCCAGTGTCAAGTTGCTTTATTTGCAACCCAATGAAGTAGTTCAGCTCACCCATTAAGCTCATCTCAAATTCCTTCTGCATAGACTTAGAGGATTCCTGACAAATAAGGATATTAGTACTTCCAAATATGATATCATCAACGTAGATTTGGACCAGTGACATGTGATCACCTTCATACTTAATAAACAGTGTGTTTTCATAGTTCTCGTGGAAAATCCCATGTCAATCAAAACTTACTTAACCTTTCACCATGCCCTATGAGTCTGCTTTAAACCATATAATGCTTTATTTAATTTAAAAACATGATTTGGAAATCCTTCTGTAACAAAACCGGGAGGTTATTCGACATAAACTTCCTCATTTATAAAACCGTTTAGAAATGCACCTTTTACGTCCATTTGAAAAAGTTTGAAACTTTTAAAGCATGCATATGCAAGTAAAACACATATGAACTCTAATATAGCTACTAGAGCAAAAGTTTAATTGAAATCAATACATTACTGCTGGGAATAATCTATTGCAACTAACCTCGCTTTGTTTCAGGTGATATTATCTTGCTCGTCCAATTCGTTGCGGAAGACCCATTTTGTTCCTGTGATGGATTTTTCGTCTGGTCTCTCCATGAGTGTCCATACTTGGCTCTTTTTGAACTGTAGTAACTCGTCCTCCATGGCAGAGACAGATTTACATCCAGGGCTTCATGGATGGTCTTTGGTTATATCATTGAAAGCAGTACATCGTGATATTCCTCTTATCACAATGTTGTGCAAATGCTCGAGTTTTGATTCCAGATATATTCCCAATGACTTGATCTATCGGATGACTGGAAGCATACTTGAATTTTCTACGTTGTTGTTCATCAGCCTCTGGTTCCAGTGTATCAGTGTTCTCGTCCTCTAGTTCCAGTGTATCAGTGTTCTCGTCTTCTGGAATATCTTCCTCACTATCTTTAGCACCCTGTAATTCTGCACAAGGAAAATATATACCTTCCTCATCAGTAGTATCTGTGGTAGGTATCTCATAGAATGTAACACGTATAGATTCCTTAACAATCTGCCTTTTATTATTAACACGATAGGCCTTAGATTGAAGACTGTAATCAAGGAATATCCTTCATCAACCTTAAGTTTTCCTCTCTTATCTATCATTTAAAACAAAACACTTACAACCAAATACATGGAAATATCCTATATTTGGATTACTACCACGCCAAATCTCATAAGAGGGTTTCTTCATATCGGTAACACGGTTAGATACATAACATGCTGTACTAACAGCATCCGCCCAAAATTGTTTAGGAATATCATACTCATGTAATATTGATCTCGCAATTTCCTGTAACACTCTGTTTTTCCATTCAACAATGCCGTTCTGTTGGGGTGTTATAAGAGCAGAAAATTTTTTTTTGGTATAATGTCACTTATATATATAAAGTGGAAAATTTTACAAAATGAGCAGGAGATGAACTCCGCAACCAACCAGTAACAAGCTACTGGCACAATCACAAGATCTCACTGTATGAATCAAAACTAAAGCCTACCAAGCCACACGCCATATTCTGCGAATGGCCGCGCGATGCAGGTCGTACTTCGTGGACGTACCACTAATACGCATGATAACCAAGGCAAGAACACACCCCACGAGCCTGTGAGGCGGCGTGATGATCCCCTCCTTTCAACGCCCGTTCCTTGCCTGCCAGATGTGGTAAACGAGAGAGGCAAAAACATGTCCATAAGAGCAGAGAAGTTATGACTCTATCCATGTTGATCATAGAATGATGCAAATGACTTACTATTAAATTCTAATCCGTTATCACTACGTATCCCACATAGATTCATTTCTTTTTCGCTTTTCAAGTCTCTTTATTCTAGATGCAGAATTATCTAATGCCTCATTCTTATGTGCAAGGAATATCACCCTTGATTATTTAGAATAATCATCAACAATGACAAAGACATATCTTTTACCTCGTAGAGACATCGTCTGAACTTGACCCAAAAGGTCGAGATGAAGTACCCCAATGGTCTGGATCTAGATATCACATTCTTTACCTTAAAATGACTTGGTCTGTTTTTTTTCGGAGTTATTCCGTGTGTATATATATATATATATGGGTGGATGTACAAGATGGGTGAAGGATCAACCCCTCACAAGCAACCAGTAACAGACTACTGGCCCCATACAAACCAAAAATCCTACCACGCTACATGCCGAATGCGCCGAATGGCTGCCCTTTGGAGGTCGAACCTAGCAGATGTCCCACTAAGTCGCATGCACACCACATCAAGCACCACAGCCACCAGCCTGTCAGGAGTTGTAATGATCCCTTCCTTCCAGCGCCTGTTGCGTGCCTGCGAAATATGATAAACCAAGGATGCCAAAACATGACGGTATGTCGCCGCCATAAGATGGTGTCCTCGCCATTTCCTCGAAGCCCATATAATGCCCTGGGCCCAATCCCTATAAGGCCAAGACTAGTGAATACGGTGCCTCAGCAGTCGAAGACACTGACGAGAAAACCGAAAATCGAAGAACAGGTGCTCAGCCGTCTCGTAGCGGAGCACATCACATAGGACACAGGCAGGGGTGCCCGTTCGCTGGGCCACCCACGGCTTATCCCTCGTAGACAAGCGATCGCGTATACTCAGCCAAAGAATAATCTCATGCCTAGGCACCTTTAGTGGTCCCCCGAAAAGGACCGCCCATGGTACAAGCTACCGTCGAAAGCGGAGTTCCTCCCTAATCATGCGAGTGGTTGCACAACCATCAGTCGCCCCCTTCTATAGTATCCTATCTCGCATGGTCGGGTCAACAGATGGGAGATGGCGACTGAAGTCAATGTATTCGGTCGTAGTCCGTCCTGGCCAATTCCATCCACGGGCATCGATGACTGAACTCAACCGGATCCCCATCGGAAGTCCCACTGCTATTGGGCCTCGCGGGTAGCGGTCCAGTAGTGGTGCTCCTCTGTAGCCATGGGTCCTCCCACAACGAAATAGTCGAACCATCGCCAATCCTAAAAGAGACAAGTGGGAGAATGATCGACCTCAGCTGCATAAGCTTCCTCCAACTCCATGATGTAATGGCTGAAACAGGGACAGTCGAAATTGATCTAGCCTGCAGGCGTGTACTGTACCAATCCACCCAAACAGAGTCTGGCGTTCGGCTAATCACCCTCCAATCTCCATAGGAGCTGCACAAGTAGCGACATGTTGTCAGTAGCTATGGAGCGAAGTCCCAAACCCCCCATCGCATGGTGGTAGACAAATGTCCTCCCACGCGACCTTAGCCGAGGACCCTACCCACAGGAACTGCCTAAATCGGGATTCCAACGCACGGACTATGCCCTTAGGCAATAGGAACACCCCCGACCAATAGACATGCAATGCTTGCAGAACAGACTTAATCAGTTGGACCCTCCCCGCATATGACAATGACTAATTTAGCCCATGATCCCAGCCGCATGTCAACACGCTGTAAAAGCGGACCACAATCCCCAATCGTAAGACGTGAGGCTATCCGTGGTACCCCCAAATAGCGGACAGGTAACTTGCCCAGCCGAAAATCCAAAATGCTTTGCAGCTGTACCTTTAGACCCTCCGCACGTTTTGACAGATACAACTCGCTCTTGTCAGGATTTGGGTGCAAGCCTGACAGAGTCGAGAACGCCATCAATGCGTTCTTCAGGACCCCCACAGAAACAACATCGGTGTGATAGAAAAGGAGAAGATCGTCCGCGAAAACCAGCATCGACAACAAGTTGGCCTCACATCTCTAGTTGTAGCAGAATCTTGGCTCCATCAGAATCCGCTCCTCAACTATGCCATGAAGAACCTCCATAACTAGCGTAAAAAGAATGGAAATTTGATGCTTGTCATTCGAAGAGTACCTTTTCATCAACGATCTCCACAGCCCTCAAAACTCTAGTCAAACAGAATGGAAATTTGATGCTTGTCAATCTGTAAAATGAAAAAATAAGACATCATCAGTTGCTCGATATATGTGAAGTAAATGCATGTTTAGTCTGATAACTTAGTGGAGGAACCCATGAGCTCTTTTCTTAAAAAAATGTAGTGTAGAAATCTCTCACCTATGTTGTAGACTTCATGGTAAACAATATTAACTACTTCATTGTGTTCATGTTCATCTTCTTTCAAACTGAGAATCTTTATTCCAGTATGTGATGTTGCCCGAGACAATGGAACGTACAGTTGGCCATACGTAAACATCGGTTTTCGAGATATACCCCAACATTTTTTAACCTCTGCCCCTGGCTTTTGTTGATAGTCATTGCATAGCATACTCGTACCAGAAACTGTCTGCGGCGTAACTTAACCGGCATTGTTGACTCCGTTGGTGAAAGAACTGTTCTTGGGATAAGTACCTTATTTCCAACATGCGATCCTGTAATAATCTCACATTCAATCACTCTACTGCCTATATGCAAAACTATCATCCTTGTCCCATTACATATCCGTCCTTCTGATTTAGATTCCTCAACAGCATTACGGGAACTGCATCTTTGAGTAAGAGCTTATGATTTGGAAGGCCAAAAATTCAGGAGTGTTAAGAAATTCAACTGGATACATGTTTTCAATTTCACTTTCATCCCCAGAATTGATTTCCATGCTATCTGAACTTAAATATTCTGTTGGTTGTCCAGAGGACGTTGATATCATGTACCTGTTAACCTCATCAACAGTCTCATTTCTTGGGGTGAGTATTGCCTCTCTCTGAGATATGTATGATCAGCATTCTTCTCTTCAAAATCTTCGTAAACATTCTCTGCAATCTGTTTCATCGGATCCGTGGAAGGATGAATAATCATCACTGGGAAGTCTAATTGTTTCTGTACCATTGACTGAAGTTGTTGGATTACCATCTCCAACCTGTAAGATCCATTTTGCAAAATCTATTTCTGACCGATGTACTCTCATATTCTTCTTCAACCTGTAGAAACGACAATACTTCCATCAATAAGAGCGGTTTACAACTGATTCAACAACGTCTTGACGTGTACCCTTTGGAATAATTGGCAGTATTTGCCTAAAGTCTCCACCAAGCAGGACAGTTTTCCCTCCGAATATCATTCTATCAGACATGTGTTTTCAACTGACATAAGATCCCGCATTGTTCTGTCAAATGATTCGAAAGCAAATTTATGTATCATCGTGCTTCATCCCAAATGATTAATTCTGAGCGACATAAGAGTTCTACTAACATTGAACCATGACATATATCACACATAGAATTTTCACATAAGGATATTGGCAGCTTAATTCTCGAATGAGCTGTTCTTCCTCCCGGTAGCAATAACGAAGCAATCCCTGATGATGCCACGGGAATTACTATCTTGTTTTCTGACCGTAGCTTTCGTATTAGCAAATTGTATAAATAAGTCTTTCCTGTTCATCCTGGACCATTGAGGAAAAAGAGTTGACCATCATTTGCATATACGGATTTAATAACAGCATCAAATACCGCTTTTTGATTTTCATTCAGCGTAGCAATTAGTTCCTCATTTTCCACTGTGCTTCTTTCAATACTGAAGTTCAATTCTTCCATTAGGATCTATTTCCAAGATCTCTGAGAACACTGTCAGAGGGAGTCGGCATTCCAGGGAAGTCACCAAGTGTTTTTGAATTCTGATTCAATAACTTCTCCACTTCTATTAAGGTATAACATTGTAGTTCATCGTCTGAAAACTCCAAAGATGCAAATGTAAACAAACGCCTTTGTTTCCTCGTAATATCTTCTGACATAGATTGCCAGAAACTATTCCGTAGTCGTAAAGGATCCGTTATTTCACAGTATGTCAACAGTGTGGTGAATAAACGCAGCAACTGATATGGAGTCGCCCAGTGAACAGCTTCTTCCATGGCTTGACGCCATCCAGAATCTCTTCCAACAATCCTCTTCTGTAACATGCTTCTTTGAAACTTTGTAATACATTTCCATCCACAGTTCGTATATCTTCGTATGATGTTGGCCCTTTCACAAACATAAGCAACATTTTCATGTAGTATATTTCACCAGCAGTTGGATGAATATTCACAATTCTTCCAAGAACAATTCCTTTTTTGCGTGGTGTCGAAGCTTTTTTAGAACTGTTCCATACAAATTTTGATGGAAATTTTATGTAAGTTAGAGCCTTTGCTTCGCTATTACGCGAGTTTGTTACCATCCATTCGGTAAACATAGTTTTCCGAATACCATCTTGCGCTAGTAGATTCTCCAAATCAGCAGCATCATCATAACAACACTTTGTTGTCCTTCAAGATGTACTGGAAGTCTTTGAACAGCTGGCAATCTATAATGCATGTCAAAGGCAAATATTCTCCACATAGCTTCGCAAGCAGATAAGTACCTGTAGTCAAGATATCTCTTTATTTCATCACTGTTATGTACTATTTTTGCAGAGTTACCAACTCCAGCATCTACCGAATTTCTGCTTTGTATGATCATTGTTGCTTTATCGACTCCCTTTGTAATATACTTGAAGAGGTATTTGATTGCTTTACTTCTATTGCACCACTCAACGTTTATATAAGCATGATATTTTTTCAGCAGTGGCAGATTATGCGGCACAACATAACTATTATCCATGCAGATTTTCTTCTTTGTAATATAAATCCTATCTACTCTCCTCCTCCGATATCTCACATAACCAGTCTCATCTATTCTCGTTGCCTCATTATACTGTTTGGGGAACTTTTTTGTGCACCTGTGATTTTCCATGCAAGCATTGTTTGGTCAGTCTTAACCACATGGTCCATGCATCATAAATTGTTTGACCAAATGATATCCTTCATCGTCTACTTCTATGTCTGGAATTTCTGCGGAGATTACTGAGTCTACTTCTGAAGGACTTGGATGTCCATCACGCCCAGTTAGCCAAATCAATATATGTGCATGTGGCAGGCCTCTTTTCTGAAATTCTATTGTATACAACACTACAGAAAAACAGAAATGCTTGTATCGTTGAATACTTTTTGTAAAATGGCGTCCTCATCAATGACAAAATATTTGAGAGTATTGTGTAGAAAATATACCTGCAACCACGGGCCAAAGAATATTCCTTTCTGAATATCAGAAATCAAACTGTCCAGCTTTATTTTAAAAACCCGACACTGCAAGTCTGGCCTATCATTAGAGCTATCATTGTCATACTTTGGCAAATGATCTGTTATTTCGTCCCAGTTAGGATTTGCTGCGATAGTAATGAATAGATGTGGATTACTGTACCACCTGCATAAAGCCAAGCCAGAGCGTCATGGTAGTTTTCCAACATACATCTGGGAGACTAAGTAAATGAAGACGGTAATATGATCTTCTTGCCAATAGATCTTGCATTAGTCTCTCTTTTGGTTACAGCATCAGCAATGTTATTGTAGATATCCGCTCTCAATGCCTTTTGATTATTTGTTATCCAACGCAGTCTTTCTTGTTCGATCGCGGTTAAGCATCGACAACATACTGATGGAGTAGACGCCCAGATCGTACAATAGCTTGACCTTCCGATAATCTTGTCTGTATTTGATATGCATAGTATTCACGCATAGTTATGTAACCTCTTTTGATAGAGCTGTGGACCCTATTTGAGTAGGGTATCTGGTCATGGAATCCAGACTGTCCAAATGGAAATAATAAAGGATATTGCATTGTCATAAATGAAGGATGCGAATCACTGATTCTCTTTAGCGGACCATTTTTTGTCTGAACTATGATGTCTCTTTCTCCAATCGTTTCAGGAAGATCTCCAACTATCAATCCAGCAATTTCATCAGTGGAGGGAAGTTCGTACTGCTTTCCTCTACGCCCTCGTCCAATTAGAAATATTGATATTTCAGTAGTCTCACCAGATTCATATCTGTCTCGTGCCGGAAAATTTTCGCCAGCTTATTGTATGTATCCATCATTTGAATGAGTGCCGAAACCACCGCTGTATCCAAAATTTCTGAACTTTTTCTGGACAACGTACCTAAACGGTTTGAAACTTCATTTGATGTGTCATAGATATAGAGCTGAGCAATTTTTGGAGACTCGCCTTCAGCAGGAAGTAATGAACCAATATTATGACAGTTTTGTCCGTGTATTCTGTAGACGTACGAACCTGTTCTTGGTTTTACCGTTGGGTCTATTTTTGCACCCATTGATGTGAAGGAAAGGATTGAGTTATAGACTCGTATAGATTGCCGAAAAGATACATCAGACAACTTTTCTTCAATATATAACGGAGGGTGTTCAAGTGGAGGGAGTGAAACTCTTCCTTGGCTACAACAGAGCGAAAATACTAAATTGTTGCTACTCACTTTCGCTTTTGCTTACTCTGATTTCCACATCAACGCATGACAGTGAGGACATTGGCTAATGTTCTCTGTGGTAATCGCTGTAGAAGTTGAGTTGTTCCTTTTATTTGACAATGAAGCTCTCCGAGCGACGCCTGAATTCATATCAGAACATCATTTTTGAAACTATTCTAGGACAAATTCCAAACAAAGTAAGTTTGTCAATTACCTTGTAACAAAGTTCGAGGTATTTCTTCATTGTATCCAACAGCTTTGTATGTTTGTTGTGCATGCTGCGGCTTCTATTTGATGCTGGTATTAGAAGATTTGCATAATACATATGTGGATATAATGTTCAGATATATTAGCTTTGAGCATACCAGCACATGCATGTAATATAATTGTAGGGGAACTTTGTAGTACCAGTTTCGTGATGATCCCTATAATCATTGACATTATTTTCCTAAGAGAATAGTCTTTTCCTTCTATGCTGCACCTCTGTATTACAATCTACAACATTAAATAATTGAAGAAACAGATAATTTTTCATAGCAATATATTTGTAATTAACGAAAGATTGCAATACCAAGTTGCAGAGCCGCTCTTCCCTGCAATATTGATAGATACTGATTGTCGAAAATTCGTGATCTGTATTGCAGATATTGTGTAAGTGAATCGTAACTCATTAGCAAATTCCCACACTACCGATTTCAGTTCTTGAATAACAATCGACTTGTTTTGCTATTCTTCCTGCTAAATGCTTAATCACATCGCGTAGTTCTCGAAATATCTTGTCAATGGAATCTTCAAAATCCTCTTCCATTGTCGACTGTTGGCTTTTTGGTAAGTGTACTTCGATTCGTTTTCTATTATGTCAAATCCCCTTTTGCAAGTATACTTCAAGTCATTATTCCATACTCGGCAAAGGCAAGTTGTTAACGCTGGGGGAGAGATCTGAGGAGTCAATTAAGATACGTTGCTTTGGAATCAGATACATACAATGTAAGACAACTGCATGAAATTTTTCAATTCACCGAAACATATAGCTATCACTGATTGTGGCAGATATTCAATAAATTTATCCATATTTAATAGGGGTGCGATAAGGTCAATACATGCATGTATTAATATCAAAAACGTTATAGTGAATTAATTTATCATATAGTTTTTGTCTCTTTGACTTCCTCAAAGAGGTACATAACAGTGTAGCATAATTGTATACTTGGAAAATTTATTATTAGTACAATACTGCAAATAATTCAATAACAGTTGCGTAAAATAAGAGATACCGTTTAATTAGACGATATCTTCAGTATCAGTCGTGCAATACACAACATATCTTGTAAACTATCAAGAAAATGGAAATGAGCTTTTGTCATATAAAATCTACGTTTGGGGTTTTAAGGGTGATCCACGAAGAAATGTTAAAATTTCGAATTTCAGATCAAGTTAAATGTGTTAATTAATCGAATTTGCTGAATAATTTTGAGAGGTTCGTTTAAACCTTCATAAATATTATATATCAAAAACGTTATAGTGAATTAATTTATCATATAGTTTTTGTATCTTTGACTTCCTCAAAGAGGAACTTAACAGTGTAGCATAATTGTATACTTGGAAAATTTATTATTAGTACAATATTGCAAAGAATTCAATAACAGTTGCGTAAAATAGGAGATACCATTTAATTAGACGATATCTTCAGTATCAGTTGTGCAATACACAACATATCTTGTAAACTATCAAGAAATGGAAATGAGCTTTTGTCATATAAAATCTACGTTTTGGGGTTTTAGGGTGATCCACGAAGAAATGTTAAAATTTCGAATTTCAGATCAAATTAAATGTGTCAATTAATCGAAATTGCTGAATAATTTTGAGAGGTTCGTTTAAACCTTCATAAATATTGTATACAGATTGATTTATTGATTTATTCTATATTAAAGAAGGTTTAAGGGGACCCTATAATAATCATACTGACCAACTTTATGTTGGCATAATGATACACAAAACGGGTACCTAATTCAATATGTACCCGTAGTGTATCAATAGTACGGCCGTAATATGTTGCACATGAATGCACGACTGCTGTATAATGCAATAATACACTATTACGACGTTCTCACATGGCTCAGATCCATTTGACATTATGCATAAACTCCCGTATGTTAAATTACAGAACTGTTTCAATAACAGTGGCGCAAAAATAGGACAAAACCTTAAATTAGAGGACTGCTTTAATAACCGTTGTACAAAAACAGGACAAAACCTAAATAAATGTTAATCATGGATTATGTATCTTTTACAATACATGATTTTCATCAATAGTGTATACTCATATATTTTTTATATGTTTAAGAATTCCATTATACACAGACTCATATTTTTATATGTTTAAGAATTCCGTGATACATAGAAATTATTGAATCTGCACAGGAAATTTGTAAAAGGCGCCCAAGTCTTTTATAAGTACTTGAAGCAAAGAAATCAGAATAAATGATCCAACCCATACTCTTTACAGCCGTAAGAAACTGAACGACTGTACGAAAATTACTACAAACTGTTAATAAAATGTAATGCAATATTTTTACATTACTACACGTATTATATTTAGCAATATTTACAATACACGACTGGAATATTATTATGGCCCATATCAACTAAAAATGATTTCTAAGGTATCCTGCAATATTATAATTATGTATATGATACATGGACCCGTACTTTGTTAAATGAATTACTCCATAATTTAATAATCAATCAAGTCGGCGTATAAGTGGATTAATGTATAACAGTAAAACCAGAAAATAATTATGAAACAATGTCGATGCATAGGTTTTGAGAAGGTTCAAGATACACATAACATTAGAACACATAATTAGATACTAGTGTCAACACATAGATAGCTAAATAAATGATACCGTACACCAGAAAAAGCAATTGTCTATTGTCAAGAAATGTCCAGAATAGAAACTGCAGCGATTAACGATGATACACGCTCATTCACTCATTCCACGGCGGCCAGTGCCTGTAGGAGAAGAACACACTTGCCGCCAAATATTTTGTGAACTCCGTTAAATGGGACTTAGTTACCTCACCGGCAATATGTTCAGAAAACATCGTTGCAAATGCGCTCAAAAGTACTTGGACGCAGTTATCACCACTGCATACGATGAGAACACATATCTTCAATGACTTTATGAATGCACATAGAATTTTCATGAAAAACGTCTGGAACTTGCCTGTCATCTGGCTGCGGGAGGCGTTCATATTGCTTAATGGATAATATGGACTCCATTGCCAAGAGCGATAACTCCTGTAGCAAACGCCTGATATAGAAACATTGTCTATTGCGTTATCGACGAACCTGGCATCTGCATGAGCTCCCCTCTGTGGGTCCCAAATTTGTATTTCAGCGCTATTCGGACGAATAACGCACAGAACCCATTCACAGCTATTGATTTCTAGCGGGAAAACTATTGTCTCCGCTCTGCTCCATGGGCACGAAGGCCACCCTGGATACTTTCCAAGAGTGAATGGTGTAAATTCACTGAAGCTAACACTTTCGTTGACACCAGACAGCGACATGATAATCCTACTAAATAGCGTGCTCATGAATGCGACATTCTTCGACGGGATTTTGCACTTTAATTGAACCTCAATGAAGCCACGGATGCATTCATCAACATGCTTTCAAAACAAAGAATCAAACAATTCATCAGAGAACCATGAATATACACACATATATATATGTAAATCTTTATATCGTTGTAAACAGCGGTATTTTATATTACTATGACTATATATGTTCAGTTATAGACTTACACATTTTGGAGGGGTTGGATTGCTGTCATTAGTGCCCGGAAGAAAGTTGGCGATAAAGGATTTCCAGAAAGGCCACTCTGACGGCACTGCTGCATAGTTTTAATCTCTTGTTCTGCCATTGCCCAGAATGCTAGCTTATATAGGATATTCTCGTCAAGCTTCCGATGGGTATAAGCTTGTCTTGAAACAGCAGAATTGTTACGTAGAAAGGCATACTCTGCAAGCTTAAGCCTTCGAGAAGCTGGAAGTTGTTGATTCCCCTGCACATGACGTTATATTGTGCACAATATTATTGACATTTTTTGTAATGACACCCATCTCAGCGTTTGGTCTTGCGAAAATAATTTGTGAAGAGATGGTAGATTTATTTGTAACCAATGGTATTTCAAAATTCCAATATCGAGGATAAAAAAATAAATACCACATGTGCATTGAGGGTCTGATAATACATCAACCTGTGCCTTGAGCTGTACTACCTTCTCGCCTAACACCTTCAAACCCTCTTCCACGGACGTCATCTTGACAGTTATGAAATTAATGTCCAAAAAGGTTCCTCCGTTCTTTTCAACACCAACCAATCTTTCTTGAATTCCCTCCAATGCTTCTTGAAATGACAATTTCATAGTAGATACTTCCTCTGACTGAAGTTGCATTTTGCATTCCAGTGCCTGCATTTTCTGCACAACTGCACGTAAAAAGTTAAGCGATTAGACAGGGAAAATTATCAAATTGAGTACATAATGTTAGTAATGATAGGTAGAGACATATAAAACATATAAATAAATCAGAATAAATCTAACAAACCAGAAATTCCGTCCGTCTGTGGAACGTCTTCATCAGCCATGTGCTGATTGCCTTTGGCATGTTGTGTTCCCGGCTCAACATCCTCATTCTCCATCTCATCGTCTCTTTAGCTCTGTGCATTACCCGTGGCACCGTACTTCTTATTTGATAACTTTGGTTCCTTCACAGAATCGACGAACACACTTGATGGATCAGTTTCATTCAGACGTTTTGCCTGTCGTGTAAGTTTTTTCGGTGTGGACTTATGACCAATCACTTTTTTTCTTTCGCTTTCCTGATTTCTTACCAGACACTTTCCTACTCTCAACAACAACAACATCTTCTGATATAGAATCACCACTGGCTGAATCTTTCCCACCCGATGATTTCGAACTGTTACGTTCATTGTCCTCTTCTACGCCATCCGCTTCCTCAAACTCTATTGCATCTACATTTCTTGCATGCTTAGCTGAAACTTTTCCTGCTACTGGAGGACAAATAACCGTAACTCCTCTCTCCAAACACAAATTGATCTTCTGCAGTAGTGGAGTGCGGTTCTGGAGTGCGAAGTGACTTGATCTAATAAAGAGCGAAGCCGAATCTTCAATAGTTGGCTGCAAAATACATCTTCCAACACTCCAGAAGAAACAGCCTCTGTGATCTGCTCCAACCTCGGCGAGTACTTAGTACTCCAATCATTTGTCTTCCACCAACACATCCCTGCAATGCCAGGTTCCACTCCCTCAAGTCTCTTGGCAAACAATTTTGCAACTCCAGGGATACATTCATAAGCAAGTATCTAAATAAGGATGAACGATTTATTTCAAAGTCAATGTAAAACAATAGATATCAGTATTTAAAATAATAAACACAATACTATTACCTGAAATGGATGTACAAAACCTCCTAAACTTAAGTTTGGATATTTCTTCACTTGCTCAACAGTTGATTCATCAGTGAACTGGGAGCGATCCCTCTTAAGTGACGTTAGGGCTTCATCGAATGCTAAGGTTTCCCATTGGTAAGCATTGAATTTCTCAAAATCTTCCACCAAATACATTATTGCAGGATCGACGTAAGCGGTATCTCTAATACTTCATAATTGAATAACTCCGGAACAAACATCAAACTCGCCAACTTTAGTTTCTCAACATCAACGGTACTATCTGAAGGGCTTCTCATCGTATTCAGTCGATTCTTTATGTCTCGCAACATGAATTTTTTTGTTTCCAAAATGTCTTGTAAAGGCTGTATTAACATCTATTGGATCCTCAGTGCCAAATTTGAGGCCTGTCAGCAGCGAGTATTCTACTGACGAAAACCGAACGAGTCTATCTTCAATAACCATCCACAGCTCATCCGTGTCATCATATTTGATTTGACACTGCATCATATACCACGACAACTGCCCTGATAACTGAAAATTCTCTGCAGACACTATTAAACGTCAAATTGGCTTTTTGAAACCATCTCAGCTATCTCTGCTCTATTCAAGATTTCCATTAGATACGTGCATATATCTTTAAAAGCGGCAAATATTACCACTCTTCCTGGCTTCACAGATCCTCTGGGGAACTGTGTTTCTAAGACTGCCTGTATTAAAACAATGTACGGCCGCAAATTGATACTCAGAACAATAACAGCATATCAGTTAGCAATATCACATGATACATTCAGAAACCCAAATTGATACTTAAAACAATTATATTTTCGATTTTCACATATATAATATTTCACAGCCATAAATACGACATAGTACTAACCTCAAAGATCCTGCTACCTATGGCAAACGGACGACAAATATTAATAGATTAAATCCTACAGAGAGTAATAATCTTGCTGATCTCTCAATTGCGCAACACCAAGCTGTGCTTCCAAAATTCCGACAACAATATACTCTAACTGTTTTCGATACTGCCTTACTTTGAGAGGGAGGGGTTTAGAGAAGAGGACTTGGAAATTTAATTCAGTAATAAGATAAGCGCTGGGCCACTCGTTATCAAATAATCGAGTATGTTGAAATAAATAAATGAATTGAGGGCCGACCATTTAAACCTTTACTTCTGAAGTGTTTATAGGTTTAATAAGTCAGGAGATTTCAGTATCGGTATGTGAGCTTATAATGAGTTCCGATAGAAAGTTATTATGCGTTATATACATCATTTAGAATTTAATAATTTACTTTACGTTGCTTTTTAGCATTAGAGTTTATTACTAACATACCTGTATCCGAACTCAATATGTAATTATGCGATATATCATGATTGTATGGCTATATGATTTGACGATGTCATTAAAAAACTTGTGATATATAATTGACTATTATTAATCGGTCGAGTAAACTTCAGTTGTATATATTGGAAAGCATGAACTTTTCCAATTCACCATGACGTGTAAATACTGGTCAGTACTACAAATTAAATTATTATATTGAATGTTAATAATGCAACGTTTAATATTTTTGGGCAAGAGAAAGACCGTCAAATAACATAAAGTAAATGCTTACTAATATCGTAAGGAATAGAACACCACAAAGAAATGTAAAGTGCAAACTTAAGCATTCATATCCATCTATTGCAGCTAAGAGCAACTGCGAGATATTTCTTGAAATCATCTAATTGTTTTTGGGTGATTCCGTAGACAGAATCATCCGAAAACATCAAGGCAAACGCCGAAGCAAGGCGTGTACACCGCATTCACCCCTGTCAGCAAATTAGAGGAAACGAACAATTTTCAAAAAATGGTACGTAAATTGTATGCATACATATGGATGAAATAAAAAGTGACGCCTTACGCTGTAGCTTGGCGGGGGTAATTTTCATCTCTTGTAATGGTGAACGCAGTACGCCCATTCATCAAATGAAGATGGTCAAGTAGAAATTGCATGGTATGCAATGTCCTACCGAAAGCCTGCTTGAAAAATCTCATATCCATATCGCATGTTTTGTCTGAATCATGTAGACACTCCACTCCCTACTCTGTAGGTTACTATGTCCTGTTTTGAGCAGGCTTGGTTATGAATTCCGCTTTAGTAGTAATGTTTGTGATATCTATTTTGGAAATAAATGTGTCGGAAATGCTACGTTAATAAATGGTTTGTATTACGTAAGTGTCCAAGAACATGTGAATGCAATTACCAACAAACGTAACTTAGAGTTAAACAAAAAGTATTTATGGCATGTTCGACTCGGTCATGCTGGAGTTCGCTAGATTCAAGAGTTAGAGAAAAATGGCATTATTAAGCCATTGGAATCAGATTCCTATCCAACGTGCGAATCTTGTATTCTCGGCAAAATGGCCAGGTCTCCCTTCACCGGGACATTTCAAAGAGCCACTAATCTTTTGGATTTGATCCATACTGACGTTTGTGGGCCATTTAGAGTTCCGGCCCGTGGTAATTTCCACTATTTTGTGACCTTCACTGATGATCACTCTCGCTATGGCTTGGTGTATCTAATGAAGCATAAGTCAGAAACGCTTGATAAGTTCAAGGAATTTAAGACTTTAGTGGAAAATCAAACTAGGAGACAAATTAAAGTCATTCGATCAGATCGAGGTGGTGAATATATGAGTCTCGAGTTTGACGACTTTTTGAAAGAACATGGAATAATTTCGCAGTAACTCCGCCCAGAACACCACAGTTGAATGGTGTTGCTGAACGCAGAAATCGAACTTTATTAGACAAAGTGCGATCTATGCTAAGCTATACAGATCTCCCAATATCGTTGTGGGGATATGCCTTGCAAACGGCCGTGTATGTTTTGAACAGACTCCCTTCAAAGTCTGTTGATCGGGTGCCTTACGAAATTTTGAATGGTAAGAAACCAAGCTTAAATCACCTTAGGGTTTGGGGTTGCCCCGCCTTTGTGAAAAAGCTGATAACAGACAAACTTGAATCTAGGTCCACGAAAGGACGTTTCGTTGGATATCCTGATGAGAGCATGGGATATTATTTTTACTTCCATGATGATCAGAGGATCGTCGTAGCCATTCATGCTCACTTTCCCGAGGAAGAGTTCGTTCGAGAAGGTGGAGTTGGCAGAGAAGTGACTCTTGGAGAGTTAGATGAGACGCCACCAGAGACATTAGTGCCTGAAAGCACAGAGGAACAGTCCGAGACGCAACCAGAATTGCGCAGGTCTGGTAGAGTATCTCACATGCCTGAGAGATACGGTATGGTACACGTCGAGCACGGGGATGCTGTGACGGTGGGGACAGTTGGGAACGATCCCGCTACCTATGACCACATCTAAGAAATGGGTCGAAGCTATGAAAGCAGAGATGGACTCGATGTACACTAACCAAGTCTGGACTCTAGTAGACCTACCTGAAGGTTTTAGACCTATAGGGTGTAAGTGGATCTACAAGAGAAAGATTGGATCTGATGGACTGGTGGATACCTACAAAGCAAGGCTAGTAGCAAAAGGGTACAATCAAAAAGAGGGTATTGACTACGAGGAAACTTTTTCACCAGTAGCAATGATAAAGTCTATTCGTATATTGCTGGCTATAGCAGCATACTATGATTATGAGATCTGGCAGATGGATGTGAAAACCGCTTTTCTTAATGGATTCCTCCAGGAGGAGATCTATATGGAGCAACCGAAGGGTTTTACATCACGAACAGATGCTCACAAAGTGTGCAAACTGAATAGGTCCATTTATGGACTTAAACAAGCGTCCAGGAGTTGGAATCTCCGATTTGATGAAGTAGTTAGGAACTACGGGTTCGTAAAGAATGAAGACGAACCATGCGTTTACAAAAAGGTCAGTGGGAGTAAGATATCGTTCCTAGTATTGTACGTGGATGATATCCTTTTGATAGGAAACGATATTGGAATGCTCTCTGAGGTGAAAGCTTGGCTTTCAACTGAATTCTCCATGAAAGACCTGGGAGAAGCAACCAATATTCTTGGTATTCGTCTTTATAGAGATCGTGCGAACAAATTGATAGGTTTATCTCAGGCCCTCTATTTAGAAAAGATCCTGGTACGGTACCGGATGGATGAATCTAAGAGAGGATTCTTACCGATGAGGCATGGAATTCATCTTTCGAAATCCATGTGTCCTCAAAGTGAGGAAGATAGGAAAGAGATGAGTGGAATTCCCTATGCATCTGCCGTGGGTAGTTTGACGTACGCGATGCTATGCACGCGACCTGATATAGCATATGCTGTGAGCATAGTAAGTCGATATCAGTCTAACCCTGGCAAAGACCATTGGAACGCAGTAAAGAATATCCTCAAGTACCTTAAACGGACTAAGGATATGATACTAGTTTATGGAAATGGAGAATTAGAAGTGGACGGTTATACCGATTCGGATTTCCAGTCGGATGTGGATGACCGAAAATCTACTTCTGGTTTCGTCTATACGCTTAATGGTGGAGCAGTGTCTTGGAAAAGTTCTAAGCAAAGCACTACTGCCGATTCTACCACAGAAGCGGAGTATATTGCAGCCTCTGAGGCAGCTAAGGAGGGTGTTTGGATGAGAAAGTTCATAGAAGAACTCGAAGTTGTTCCAGGCATAGCAGATTGCCCACTGCTATTGTGCTGCGACAATACTGGGGCAATCGCTCAAGCCAAGGAACCTAGGTCTCACAGCAAGTCCAAACATATAGAGAGAAAATACCATGTGTTGCGTGGATTCGTTGAACAAGGCTACATAGCCGTGCAGAAGATAGACACTGCGGATAACGTGGCGGACCCATTCACTAAGCCTCTTTCACAGGCAGTGCTTGATAGACACCTACATAAGATGGGGTTGCGATATCATAGTGCATGGCATTGAGTGCAAGTGGGAGATTGTTAGGAATGTGCCCTCAGAATGCCATTCGAGGATGAAATGAATAGGGCACTTGTATTTACCCGATGTATTATTCACCATGTATATGAATATTGTATTTGAATACTTAATTATGGAATATTTGTTTTATGTGATTTTACATTATTCCTTTATAGGCTTATTATTTATTTACCTTTAGTTCTTATTTGGCATCTGATAAGACGGTAAATAAATAAATCCCATATACACGAGTTTAGTTATCGATTCTCATGGGATGAGAGAGGAGGCACAGATGAGCTATTAATCTCAGATATTAAATTAGTCCATAAGTCTTAGACTCAGTAGGGTGACTGAATGTCGATTATGACTTATTTTTTGATGACTCCTAAATGGTTGTGCCAACCATTCACTTGTGAAGTGGGAGGTCGTAACATTGATATAAGTTGAATTGGGGATTAACTTATATTTGGACACGATTCGTAATCGATGATCACATGGCCTATTACTCTGATAAGGCGTCAATGATTGATTGATTGACTATAGTAGTGTACGTGGACCTTAGACCAAAGGGTCTTTGACGGAGTTGACTTCAGAGTCTTGACTTGTCACTAGTTTGCTAGACCCGCATTGTTCGAGGTAGAACATGGCTCAGCAGCGACATGCGGTCTTGACAATGAAGGGTGACTGCCGGGCATAGACAGACGTGAGGGATTCACAGTCTCATTAGTAAATGAGATATATGTCCTATGAATATTTGGGGACGGGAAATTACGAAGTCTTTGGCCAAAGCAATAAACTGACTCAAGTAAGACATGGAGTGCAGTTTAGTAATTTCATCAGTCATGAATCTGTCATAGTGTCGAGTTAGTGAGGTTGACGTAACCATGACTCTCACTCGACCGGGACATATGTGAAGGGTCTAAACGTACTACGATAATCTATAGTTGGTTCGTGAAACGATGAAGATCGTACTCAACACGGGATCTATTCGGTACCGCGGGATTGGCTAGGCGCATACTGAATTCTTGGATTCCTCCCTTGCCGGGTTGAGACGAACCAAGAGAATCGGGCTTAAAAAGGATCACTAAGATAGTATCTATCAAAGAGAGATATAACGGGCTTTGAGTCGTTCATAATAATGGTACGTGAGTATTTGGAAAAATATTTAAGTGTGGGCTTTTGGCTAAAAAAATAATATTAAGCCATTATTAGATATTGGGCTTAATTTATTAATAATAAAATTAAGCCTTTATTAGATATTGGACTTAATTTATTTATTGGCCCAACTTTTAAAACAAGGGTAAAAATGGTATTTTATTTTTAATTTTCAAAATTAATTTAAAATATATATATATATATATATATATATATATATATATGGCATGATTCATGTGGAATGCAAAATGCCAAGATGTTGTTTTCTATCTTTTAATTAAATGCCAAAAATATTTTTAATATTAACCCTTAGTGAATATTTTTTAAGGGTAGGCCATTATGTTTTTGACATATTATTTTTGTATGGTACAAATCACTTTCAAAGTAGAAAATATGGTATTTTCTTAACTAATTTCGTGGCCTATAATATATCTAAGTTTTTCATAGTGAAAAACTTAAGTTTTCATATGTATTTTTCACTTTTGAGAGAGAAAAATAAAGTAGCAACCTTAGAGGAAAATTTTGAGGAAATATATCTCTTAAAAACAACTCCATTCCCTCTCTAGCCATCCTTGGGAGGGATTGGTTTGTGATACATTTTGGGGTCGGCGTGATTCTCTTCGGCGTGGCTCGTGGAAGCGTGGAACGGTTTACTACAACCGGGAGCTAGGGATCTTCGCTACGAGGGTAATACATTCTACTCTATTATGTGTTGTACATGCACGTTTTCTTTATTACCGATCACGATCTTAGTAACGGTGGTGAGAAAATTTTTGAAATTCACTCTCCCCAACAGTTTTTCACTATGAAAAACTTATATTATAGGCCACGAAATTAGTTAAGAAAATACCATATTTTCTACTTTGAAAGTGATTTGTACCATACAAAAATAATATGTCAAAAACATAATGGCCTACCCTTAAAAAATATTCACTAAGGGTTAATATTGCTTAAAAATATTTTTGGCATTTAATTAAAAGATAGAAAACAACATCTTGGCGTTTTGCATTCCACGGCGTTGCAGGCCAGTCGAGTACGGTTCCGTCGGCATGAGGCTTGATTACAGAAAGGTCGTATTCACCTTCTAATCTGTATTCTACTGCAAATACCTGATTGAATGCAGTATTCTTGAATGCAATGGAAGGGCGTGCGATGTTTGTTTTTCTCTGGAGTTCAATAAACCCATGCAAGCATTCATCAATATGCTGCAAAAAACAATTTTTATTCAATTATAGGATGCCAAATATCACTCGTCAATATAACATATCATACCTCATCAAGCAGCCACGCAACATTTTTCATCAGCGTTGCAAGAAATGGTTGTCCACGCTGGCTCCGCAAAGATCCGGTAACGTACACATCTGGGCCCATGTTCTCAACGATCACAGATACATGTGGAAACATAGCAAGAACTCTACTAATACGATTATCAAATGCACCTCTTAGGGGAACTATCTGTGACAGCATCTGAGGGGGAATTTGGTATTGAAGTTGGCGAAATGACCGGATGCTTCCGTTTGTTTGCCATAGTTGTGAGAGTTCGCTGTATTTTGGGACGTCGTCGTTGCTCGTCCTCCGCATGAACATCGGTATTCGCTGGCCCGCGCAAATCATCTACATGTGTAGGAATATTTGTGCGGAAAAGTCATCAGCAAGTTATTTAATATGAAAATAAAGCATATAAATGATTACATAAGTTGTGAGAAAACAGTAATACCTAATCTGTTCTCTAACGTCGTCAACTTCAAGTTGATCTGCTCAAAGTGTTGGTCGATCGTTTTCCCCATATTCTTCAGCATAGTGGCATGGACATCATATCTAGTTTGCAATGCATCAGACCTCTGAGCAGCACTTTGTGTGTAGTCATCAATCTTTCTGTCGATACGGACGATCATTTGAGATATTGAATTTTGCAAATCTGCAAAACTTCTCTGTAAATAATTGCGTATTTCATTCATCATATTAAGTTTTCAAAAAACAATAGGTATATTTATGTCTTTCAAAGAATCACGAGATTAAATACCCACAGATAAGTTGAACGGTTGCATAGAATTTAATCAGGGGGTCAAGATGAAGGGGCGCGACCTGCATAGTAGGATACAGATGTCCTTTTATTTCATTGTTATTATAAACGAATTGATATGTATTTAAGTAATTAAATAGTTATTATGGCAAGAATTATAAGAAATAGACACATTCTATTTTCAATTACTTTTCAGTTATTGCGCACATACTGTATAGCCATATCTTCTGACAGTGGACAGTCGTATAAACGTTATGCAAACTACTATTGTAAAACTGAGCCATGTGAAAGTTCGTAAACATTTATTGGATTATTATAAAAGAACTTATATGTAATTAAGTAGTTAAATATTTAAACAGGGAAATTTAAAGGTCAGTCGTGGTTTTATTTTTGAATAATGGTAATAGAAGCAATAACATTTATCAATAACTAAATAAATATAAAAGGCATAGCTCAATTTTAAAAGGATCTATTAAGTTTCAATACTTATATAGTCGAAAACGACCAAATAATTGACCCTTAATAATGCAATTAATGTTGGTATCAACCAATAACCTTTATTATTACTTAAATAAATACAAAAGGCATGACTTAATGTCAGAAGGAACCTTTAATTGAGAATTGTTACATAGTCGAAATTGAATAAATAATTGACCCTTAACAACACAATTAAGTAATATAACTTATGCATTTTACTCCCATTCGCCTCTGGAGTGTAGGCGGATTCATGAACATAGGTTGGTATAATTGACCTTTAACAGCGCAATTAAGTAATACAACTTATGCATTTTAGTCACATTCGTCTTTGTGGCGTTCGCCGATTCACGGACAGGTTGGAATAATTGTCAATCGGATAAAAATAAAATACAATATTCAGTAGTACGCTTTCAGGCCTCAAGTTTGAAGAATGTCAACAGTCCCATTTTTCTAACAGCTTTCCTTAATACGCTCTCAGTAATATAATGCTGGTATCAACCAATAACCATTATTAATACTTAAATAAATACAAAAGGCACGACTTAATTTTAAATGGAACCTTTATTGTGAATAGTTAGATAGTCGAAATTGAATAAATATTTGACCCTTAACAACACAATTAAGTAATAGAACTTATGCATTTTACTCACATTCGCCTTTGGAGTCTATGCGGATTCATGAACATAGGTTGGTATAATGTCTGTCTGATAGTAATAAAGTACAATAATCAGTCGTGCGTTTTCAGTTTTCAATTTTGAAGAACATCAACACTTACATTATTGTAACAGTTTTCTATTATACATTGTCAGTAATATAATGTTGGTCTCAATTTCTCATTGGCAATATTATTGTTGTATATATTGATCATATTTGTAATAACCGTAAAATTTATACGGGATTATTTTTGTAACATTCGAAATTAATGAAGTTAATTTTCGCACAAAACGGATTTTTCGGAAGGAAGCTGAAAATATTAAATGGACCGAGAGCTAAATAAAATTTTATGGGCCAAATAGTTAGAAAGCCCAAGGACAATATAGGGTCTAAAAATATCAAGAAGCTAAAAAGGAGTATAAAGGCCCAAGTGAAATAATATAAGGCCTAAAGAAGTGATTAGCAAGGCCCAAATAGCTATTAACTTTGGCCCAAAGATTTGAGATAAGGACAAGGTTACTTAGCACGAGGGAAAAGTCACGTAAATATCATGTCACCTTCTTGACATGTAAACTAAAAGCAATGATTGCTAACTGATGTGGTCGAAAAATGAACGATCTACCGCCGTTGGGTCACGAGCTGCCTTCTTCCTCCTTCCGCCTGAACGTCGCCGCGAACTTGGACTTGTAAGCTGTTGAAACAGGGTTAGGGGTGGGAGGCGTTTTCCCTCTTGCCTTAGTCAAGAGGGTAGATTCCATTTTCAGGTGTAAAGTAGTAAGAAAAAGGATGCAGAAATGGCGTGAAGTGCTCAAGGATGCTGGAGTGAGTAGTAAAAATGGTATAGTATCATTAGCTACCTGGACTGTGCGGTTTTAGGCGATATTTAAAGGGTTCTGAGGGGCGTAATTGACTTTCGACGGTTACCTCCCACGTTCTGCACAATCTAGCGGTTTCATCCGCGTTTAACGCTTTTCAACTCGGCGTTGGGCGGTTTTCCCACGTTTGGTCAAATACGTGTGCATGGAGGGGCATGACCACGATCTTTACTTCTTCCCGAGGTAGCGTGCCCCTGTCTCGATGGTATGTTTTCCCTACCCTTGCCCGAGGGGTATATTTTTCCCGCCCCTGCCCGAGGGGCGGCGTATTTTCCTGCCGCTGCCCGAGGGGCATATTTCCCCCTCGGCCGAAGGGGTATACTTAGAAGACTCCTCCGTCTCTCTTAGGGCTTCCCGCTTTATTCCGTTTTGGTCGTTTTAACGGTCTCTGAGCGTTTCGTTTGGACCCGGTGAAACCGGGGGTAACAATAGTCCCCCTATTAAATAGTCTAAAAGAGTGTAGTGAATTTTGGACGTAAAAGTGGTGACGAAATGCTCAGAGGTGTTGTTTTTTGTTGTTTTTCACGCGTAGGGGTTCGCTCGGGCCGAGGGGATAAACGTCGCGGCAAAAATGCTCTCGAGCCTGTAAGAAAAGGTCAAAGTATGCATAAAAAGATATAAACTGAGGGCGTACCGTGGGACTTTAGCGCCTCATCCGAGGGCTTTATCTTCTTTCTTTGCTTTGTCCGCGAGCATGCCTCATTCGATGGTTTTTCTGCCTCTTAGAGAGAGATTTTTCTGCCTCACGGGGAGGGATTTCTACCGTTTGGAGAGGGATTTTTGCCTCTTCTCATCCTTCGGGTTGCAACCCATGTCTTTGCCTTGAAAGCCTTCTTTATCCCTCGGGGCGATACTTGTCGAGCAAGAGGTCTCTCGCCTCGGGCCCTCGAGATCCGATGTTCTGTCTTTATTTTGATTAAGTGTGTTTGAAACCAAATGCGCCAAACTTAAGGCCTCTTGCCTCGGGTCAGGGGCGTCCCCTAAGCCCGAGGAGAACCTTGGAGATCTTGAAAAATGTTACTGAAGCGAATAGTGAGCTGTCTCTCGTAGAGGGATTCAATGTGCGCACGGTCTTTTCTTTCCTAGGGGAAGATTTCAGCCTCTCGCAGAGGGATTCAATGTGCATGACGTTCCTGAAGGGAACAACGAGCTGCCTCTCGCAGAGGGATTCAATGTGCGCGTGGTCTTCTCTCCCATAAGGGAAGTGTTACCCCCGGGTTTTCACCCCTAACGTGGCAAAATACCCGATGACCCATACGTGGCCTAGCACCTCCATCCCACCTACTAAGAAATATCCCGTAGGGAGAGGGACCCTGCCTTAGGTCGAATGGAGATTGCCCCTTCAGGAACCTTCACCCCACCTGCCAAAACACCCCGACGAGGAGAAGCGCCCCGCCCAGAAGTAGGACCTTAAGACCCGACCCGAGGGGAGGGTGGAGCTCCTTTCACAGTATCTCGGGAACCCCTTTCGAAGTAGCTCTAACTACGGATTCCTCGGAGACCCCCTTCCACTTCGGGACATGCACAAGAGGGAAGAACTGGGGAGCTTTAACCACATGAAGGGGACCGAAGGCACTAAGGGAGTCCATGTACATGGGAAGCCCGAAGGGAGTTACCTCGGACCAATGCCCTAAGAGGAGATACGCGGCGGTTAGATCGTGGCTTCCGCCAACTTCGCGCACGTGACCACTAAAACATGGAAGAAACCGCTTGGGGACATCAAACGTGTGGAGTAACTATCGAAGACCACATGCGTCCCTCGCGACACTATAAATTCCACTGAAAACCTCATGGTCCAGGTACGTTTTCCTATAATCACACCGTTACTCTGCAAATTTTACACGGCATTCTTTCACACACTACCTTAAAACGGAACCACCCTCTTGACTAAGGCAAGAGGGCAAACGACCCCCCAAAATTATTCTGTTTCTACAGTTCTCAGCCCCAGCGCACGGCGAGGTTCGGATAGGAAACAGGCCACCCGCTCAGTTTCGCGGAAGGTCAATTTTCGATGGTATCAGGAAGATTTCAGCCTCTCGTAGGAGATTCAATGTGCGTGACGTTCCCGAAGGGAACAGTGAGCTGCCTCTCGCAGAGGGATTCAATGTGCGCGTGGTCTTCTCTTCCATAGGGGAAGATTTCGGCCTCTCGCAGAGAGATTCAATGTGCGCGACGTTCCCGAAGGGAACAGTGAGCTGTCTCTCGCAGAGGGATTCAATGTGTGCGTGGTCTTCTCTTCCATAAGGGAACATTTCAGCCTCTCGCAGAGGGATTCAATGTGTGCGTAAAGTTATTTCCTAAGGGGAGTAGTTTATTCCCGAGGGGTTCGGTGAGCTGCCTCTTAGAGAGGGAATTTTTAAGAGAACGGTCTTCTGCCTTGGCCAAGGTCTTCAATATTGTTTATTGGGCGAAGTTTTTGATCGGCGCTTTCATTTGCAAATGGGCGAGCCATCGGCGTATATAGTCTAATAGGAGAACCTCAGGGCGTCGTCTATTTCCTCGGAAATGATCTGCAAAGGCAAATAACAGTTTTGAAATATCATGATGGGATCAGGGGTACCTCCCATTTTGCAGGGGCGACTTTGACTTGGCGAGTTTTGATGGAGTTCCTTGGCACCGGCGAAATCTGGTTCTCGAAGTCAATAGCTTTGTCATTCTCGTTCATGTCGGATACCTTCGTGCGTATCGAGCCTTGTTGAAGGGTTTGATGGTGGTCGCCTCAGTTCCGGGACTTCGGCCTACGAGGAGGGATTTTCTGCCTCTTGGAGAGGGATTTCTGCCTCTTCATTTTTGCCTCTTAGAGAGGGACTTCAGCCTAACAGGGAGGGTCTTCAGCCCCTTTAGAGGCCTTCGCTTCTGTAACTCCATCGAGAGGACTTTATGACTTCGGTCTGATAGCTTTGTCCCCTTGATTCACCCGCGAGTCAATTTTTAAGACCTCCCTCGAGGAATTAATTTTGATTGCATCCATGACTTTGTTTTCTTTTGTTTCCCGAGGTTTGTTTTTTCGGAGAAATGCCGAGGAGCCGAGTCACACATGTTTTACAAAAAAATCTCCCTATGTCGTGTGGAGCTTCCTCAGATATATCTTGCTCTTGCCTCCTAGTTCGTTCGGGCCTTTCTAGGGGTAATTATGTTCGGGCCTCGTCCCATGGGTCTTCTTCCATTTTCTTTTGTAGAATTGCTCCTCAGGAGCGTCTGAAAGCTAAAGGGAAGGTCGAAGTGCCTTCTCCTTCCATTTCGCCTACCTCCCGGCCTGAGGTTCCACTGAAGAGGGGGGCTCTTTCCACCCGAAGAGGTCCTTCGACTAAGAAGCCAAAAGTGTTCGTGAGATACCAACTCCCTAGACCTCTCCTGAAGGCTCAGAAATATCTTCCTCTCTTGCAAACATCGACCAACTTGATGTTTTCCATGAGGCGGATGGTCTGAGCTCCTTGAACTTCCTTCGAATTATTTATTTCCTCTCACAATGATCAGGGCCACCTCGAACGTCTAAAGGTCAAGGAACTCCTCGAGACTCTAGCTGTGGTCCAGGGACAGGTTCGCTGTGAACGTTTTTCGATTTAAGTATCTTAGAATTTCTCCTCACCCTTTGAGACTCCAACGTGAAGTTGCAGCACGCGAACTCGACTGTTACCCCCAGATTTCACCCTTAACGCGACAAAATACTCGACCGGCCATAACCAACTTAAACACCTCCATTCTGCCTGCCAAAATACCCGATAGAGAGAACACTCCGTCACTGACCGACCTGAGCGAACTCCCCTCGGGGTAAATCCCTCGAAGACCTACGGGGAAATACACAGGGGAAGAAGGACATGAGAGCCTGCCCATGCAAGAAATGCCTGAAGCCCTAAGAGGAGACCACCTAAGGTCTAGCGGAACTCCCCTCGGGGTAAATCCCTTGAAGACCTACGGCGTCCCCTCGGGGAAATACACAGGGGAAGAAGGACATGAGAGCCTGCCCATGCAAGAAATGCCTGAAGCCCTAAGAGGAGACCACAAGCACCCGAAGGGAATGCCATACCAGCGCCCTAAGGCGATATTAGATCGTGGCTTCCGCCAACTTCGCGCATTTGACCACCGAGGCGTGGAAGAAACCGTCAAGGGACGCCAAGCGTGGGGAATAACTGTCAAAGACCAAGTACATCCCTCGGAACACCATAAATACCATGAAGAATCTGATAGTTCGGGTACGTTTTTCTGAAAGACACCGCCACTCTACCATTTTTACACACCATACTTAGCCATTTTTATCACCTCCATATCGCATCTTTTAACTCGTTTTACACTACATTGAGAAGGAATACCCTCTTGACTAAGGCAAGAGGGCAAACGACCCCCTCAAATCCACCCTGTTTTACAGTTCTTAGACGGAGAGGACGCGGCGAAGTATAGGCGGGAAGAGTCTCGTCAGTCCATTTCTGCGGTAGGTCAATGTTCGACCGCATCAAATTGGCGCCGTCTGTGGGAAACTCTAGTTTCTCTCTAGTAGAAATTTAATATGATGACTGTCGAAAACGATCACGTACCGCCAATGATAACGAGCCGAACCTTACTGAAATCGCCGAGATGATGACCGCGACAATGCAAGAGATGAAGAGGATCGGGATGGATGTCAGAGTACTCATGGCGGAAAGGAATCGGAAAAATCGCCAACCTAGGCCGAATAAAGACCGTGACACCCACCTGCCAGAGGCAAACGGAGAGCATAACGCCGAGTCTGGAGCAGGAGATCATGAAGATGAGAACCGGACACTAGCATCGGAATTCAGGACAGCACGTGCTACCAAGAGGAGACGCGCCGAACAGCAAGCGGCTGAACTGGAAGGCATGAAGGAGGAGATCCACAAATTACGAGAGCTGGCGAACCCCCCAGTAATACCACTTGCCCCTCGAGCATCGCCTTTCTCACCGGAAGTGATCACGGCACCCTTACCCGACCGCTTCCATTCCTTCGAGATGAGTAAGTACGACGGAGCTGGACATCCCGATGATCACTTAGCCAGCTTCGAAGGGAACGCAGCGTTATACCAGTTGGGTGATGCTGTCAAGTGCAGACTCTTCGTGACTACTTTAGCGAAGGGGGCTCAGCAATGGTTTACCTCGCTACCTCCCGGAGAAATACGGTGCCTCCAAGATCTCACTAGCAACTTCCTCAAGCATTTCTTCCATAGTCGAGGGCGTCCCTCTTCGGCTATACAACTGCTGAACATACGACAAGCGGAGAAGGAAAGCCTGAGGGATTATCTTAGGCGATTCAATCAGGTCAAAATGGAGGTGCCTAACACCACACCCGAGTTGCTCATCGGTGCATTTCACCACGAGTTAAGAGAAGGAGATCTGTTCATATCACTGGTGAAGAAATACCCGACCACGGTGGACGAGCTTGTGGTGCGGGTGGAAAAATACGTCCGCGTGGAAGAGGCTCGAGGTCGCGAGTCCGAAGGAAATGATTTCCCCATACCTACCCCCACTATGCCTCGAGCAAGTCATCCCCGATGGCGGGTGAACAAAGTGCGGGCCTTAGAGATATGCGCCGAACATGACTTTATCAGAAGGCCTCCCTACATCGGCGATCATCCGAAGAAGCCTCCCTCAGATACTTTCTGCGAATATCATAACGAGTACGGTCACACCACAGAAGAGTGCTTCCAACTAAATAAGGAACTGGAGAAGTTGGTCGCCACAAACCCGGAGGCCCGAGCAAAGCTTGTGGGGGAAAAGGATGGACCACGATACGCAGGCACGGGAAGCGGGTGGAACACCCGACCAGAGCACCCACCCTCTTATCCGAAGGGAAGAGAAACTTTTTATGCGATCGAGGACGCCAATCAAAAATAGCTGGATCGACCTCAGAACATTAAGAAGCTGCGGAAATATCATCCCTAGAAGGAGTACCCTCATTAAGTCCATGTTTATTTCAAGTTTTATTGAATTCTCTACTTTCTCGAATATTGTACGTATTGGGGGTATTAATGAAGTTATTTCCTTTTTCGCACAAGGTTGTTCGGGCTATATGAAAATAAATCTCCGTGAACATGACCCAAGAGACGAAGAAAGAAGACCTTGGCCAAGGAAGAAGAAAATCCCCCTCTAAGAGGCTGAAAATTCCTCTCCAAGAGGCTGAAATCCCTCCCCATGAGGCTGAAAATCCCTCCCTAAGAGGCTGAAATCCCTCTCCAAGAGGCTGAATCCCTCCCCGTGAGGCTGAAAATCCCTCTCTAAGAGGCTGAAAATCCCTCCCCGTGAGGCTGAAAATCCCTCTCTAAGAGGCTGAAAATCCCTCTCTAAGGGGCTGAAATCCCTCCCCGTGAGGCTGACATTCCCTCTCTAAGAGGCAGAAAAAGCCCTCTTCGTGAGGCATCAGATCTATCCTCGGGTTTGGGAGGACGCTCCCCATCCGAGGTAAGGACGTCCCGAGAAAGAAGGCAATTCATGGAGAAAAGGTGTATCCCATAGGCGCGAGGCGAACGGGGTAAAATTATGCATTACCATAAAATACCGTGAAGGGTCGAGGCAATGGCGAAAAAGAGGAATATCTTCTGTTCGGGAAATTATATTTCTGGTCGGGAAAGACACGCCTCTGGCCTAAAATTGTATCTCTGAGCTGGAAATTGCCCTTTGGCCTGGAAATCACCCTCTTGTCTGAAAATCGCCCTCTGGTATGGAAGTCATGCCTCTGGTCGGGAAACAATGCCTCTGATCTGGAAATGACCCTCTGGTCTAGGAATCGCCCTTTGGTCTGGAAATCACCCTCTAGTCTGAAAATTGCCCTCTGGTCTGGAAATTGTCCTCTGGTTGAGAAATCCCGTCTCTGTGTCTGGAATTCGCCTCCTATGGTCCGAAAATTATACCGAGAAATCATATTCTGTGCAGGAATGCACCCCCTCTGATCCGGGAATTATACCCTCTGGTCGAGAATATTTTTGGATCGGGAAATTATATATGCGTAAAATATCGCCTATGTTCGGGAAATCATACTTCGGGTATGCGAGCCACGTCTGCTCGTCTGGAATTCGATCCCCGGTCGAGAAACCGCGTCTGACTAGTCTGGAAATCGCGCCTCTGGCATGGGAGTCACGTTGCTTATCTAAAAATCACCCTCTGGTCGAGAAATCATGTATGCGGGTCTGGAATTTGCGACTCTGGTCGTGCCTCTGGTATGGAATTCACCCCTGTTGTCAGGAAATCAGGTTTTCTGGTCTGGAGTTATATATATTCTGGTCGGAAATTATCTCCGCTGGTCGAGAGTTACGCCTTTGGTCAGGAAAAACGCGCCGACTTGGGATTGAAGAGAGAACGTGCAAGAAGAACAGAGCCGCTCGAGTATTTTACCATGACCACTCAACGTCCAAAATTCACATACTCTTTTGGACTATTCGCGAGGGGGACTATTGTTAACCACAGATTTCACCCCTAACGCGGCAAAATACTTGACCGGCCGTAACCAACTTAAACACCTTCATTCCGCCTGCCAAAATACCCGACAGAGAGAACACTCCGTCACTGACCGACCCGAGGTCGAGCGGAACTCCCCTCGGGGTAAATCCCTGGAAGACCTACGGCGTCCCCTCGGGGAAATACACAGGGGAAGAAGGACATGACAGCCTGCCCATGGAAGAAATGCCTAAAGCCCTAAGAGGAGACCACCTGAGGTCTAGTGGAACTCCCTCGGGGTAAATCCCTCGAAGACCTACGGCGTCCCCTCGGGGAAATACACAGGGGAAGATGGACATGAGAGCCTGTCCATGCAAGAAATGCCCGAAGCCCTAAGAGGAGACCACAAGCACCCGAAGGGAACTATGCCATACCAACGCCCTAAGAGAAGATGCCCGGCGATATTAGATTTTGGCTTCCGCCAACTTCGCGCACGTGACCACCAAGGTGTGGAAGAAACCGCCAAGGGACGCCAAACGTGGGGAATAACTGTCAAAGACCAAGTACATCCGTCGCAACACTATAATACCACGAAGAATCTCATAGTTCGGGTACGTTTTTTCTGAAAGACACCGCCACTCTACCATTTTTACACACCATACTTAGCCATTTTTATCACCTTCATATCGCATCTTTTCCCTCGTTTTACACTACCTTGAGAAGGAATACCCTCTTGACTTAGTCAAGAGGGCAAACGACCCCCTCAAATCCACCCTGTTTTACAGTTCTTAGACGGAGAGGATGCGGCGAAGTATAGGCGGGAAGAGGCTCGTCAGTCCATTTCCGCGGTAGGTCAATGTTCGACCACATCATCAACCCTGGAGGCTAAGGCCGAAAAGCATGTTCTGGAGGTTGACGAACACAAGGCTCGAGAAAACTCTTTAGAGGTGAAAATTTCCAAGCTGGGGGAAGATCTCAAGATAAGCCACAAAATGATCCTAGAGTACGAGGCAGTCATAGCTCAACTTGAGGACAAAATCGCCCGCAAGTATGTGCCAGCGGATGAAGTGGCTGAAAAGGCATATGTTTACTTTGACCATGGCTTCAAAGGCTGTTTGGCGCAGATTCGAGCACAAGGTCTTTTCGAGTCCGAGTATCCATTTGACTTCCTAAATGTAGATGAAGCGTTTAGTTCCCTTCCCCTCGACGACTCACTTGTAGATGCTGCCCCAGAGATTGAGGTCCCGAAGGGTGGGCGTGCAGGGAGTGCTAATGTCGGCTAATTGAGTCGGCCTCGGCGTTTTTCCTTTTGTCTCTCTATTATGCTAGAACTTCTATTTGATCCCATCATGGGCTAAGTGTTTTGACTTGGCACAAACGCACCATCACGTGCACTGTGACTTATGTATTTTGGCGGCGTTCGTCTCATCGCGATTTTCCATCGTAACTGTTGAAAATGTGTTTTATCTTCCCTTTTCGGGTCTTGACGCTAACTGTTCACCAGTTGCCTTGGTAATAATCTCCGTTTTGACATTGGCGATGGCCTCTTGATGTCTTCTTCGTCCCCGACGTGAAGGTCGCATTGGCCACCGGTCCAAATTTAGCTACATTCGGTGTTTTAACTTCCTTGAAGCGTATTTCATCCTCCTTAACACGTTCTCCGTATTCAGCGCGTAACCCTTTGGCGGTGTTTGATCGGTTCCGACCAGCGTCAAATGAATTTTTTTAAGAACTAAACGTTCCCACAGACGGTGCCAATTTGATGTGGTCGAAAAATGAACGATCTACCGCCATTGGGTCACGAGCTGCCTTCTTCCTCCTTCCGCCTGAACGTCGCCGCGAACTGGACTTGTAAGCTGTTGAAACAGGGTTAGGGGTGGGAGGCGTTTTTGCTCTTGCCTTAGTCAAGAGGGTAGATTCCATTTTCAGGTGTAAAGTAGTAAGAAAAAGGATGCAGAAATGGCGTGAAGTGCTCAAGGATGCTGGAGTGAGTAGTAAAAATGGTATAGTATCAGTAAGGGCAGATAGAATTAGTTACCTGGACTGTGCTGCGGTTTTAGGCGATATTTATAGGGTTCTGAGGGGCGTAATTGACTTTCGACGGTTACGTCCAACGTTCTGCATCATCTAGGGCCCGAGGGGCATATTTCCCCCTCGGCCGATGGGGTATACTTAGAATACTCCTCCGTCTCTCTTAGGGCTTCTCGCTTTATTCCATTTTGGTCGTTTTAACGGTCTCTGAGCGTTTCGTTTGGACCCTGTGAAACCGCGGGTAACACTAACTAAACAAGAAACGTAGAAGGCAAGAAGGGGAGAAAATGAACCAAAAGAAATAATAGAGGGGAGGGGGACGAAGTTGGCGATCCACAATCAAAATTTCTAAGCAAGCATTAATCGACATCAACGTGGGAACTAAATCCAAACATAACTAGGAGGTCTATCGATAACTTAATAAATCGTACATAAGTTTATATATTTATTTATGTCTTTACGTGAGTTAAGGGATTAGATATATTAGGTGACGACCCAAAACAGTGAAGGAGCTGACAAACTCGGGCAGATTTCAATCTAGGAATTAACTCAAATTTAGCTTGGAAGTGAGGTAGGTGGTTTTAACCCCTACAACCCGTACGATTTTCCTAAAAGAGCTTAGAATTCGAATGAAAGGTCATTCGAATTTAAAAGGGTTTATTTTACGAGCTTTGAAATTTTAATGATGTTATGCTGTGTTATTATGTGACTTTCGAACTCAATATATGAGTTCTTGATTTTAATGTGATGTTTATGTGTTTCCGGATGAAGAACATGCTAGAATTTCTGGAAAATTTAGGGTTTCATGTGTGAAGATTGAGTTATCGATGGAACAGTGAGTCGGCGATTTTAGATTTCTACAGATTAGTTTGCGAGCGATTTTAGTTTGCGTGCAAGGTTAATTTTACGAGGGATTTTAAGTCGCGGGCCGATTTATTTCGCGGGTTATGAGTGGAAATGATTTATAAATGAATAGTAAAATTGGCCGAATGGAATTTAGGGTCGCGAAAGTTTGTCGCGAGCCCAAGTATTTTCCAGTGTGAATAAAACGGTTTTCGCAGGCCAGAATTTGGGTTCTCGCGGGCTGAAGCATTTCGCGGGTCGTGAGACAGTGCCGGGCCGACTTTTGGTTTTCGCGGGCCGACTTTAATTCGCGAGGTGATTCCTGTGAGAAGAGTCGGGCTTCTCGTGGGCCTAAACCAGGTTTCGCGGGTCTGATCGAGCGATTTGCGACTTCAACGAGGTTTCGCGAATTCGAACGTTGACCTGACGTTTTGCGGGTTGACCAATGTTTAAAAGGTGGGATTGGGCAATTTAAGGATTTGGGCTTTGATCGAAATCCGTTTGAGTTGACCAGCTATTTTAATTTTTGGGCTTTTGCCCCATTTCAGGCCCAATCATTTTAAATAAATTATTTTCAACAAAAATCATCTTAAAATAAAAATATTTTCGTACTATGACTTGTATTTTTGGATCAACACATATTTATAATATTTTAAGATTATATTTGGATTTAAAACGTTCGGCCTAGTTTAATAATTGTACGAGTTATGGGAATGGGATGTATGTGCTATACGTGATTATTTATGTGCATTTCACGACATGCACGTGACAGGTTGATGTACTGTATTTATACGGTGACACCTTACGGTGTCGGATGAGTGGGGTAGAGTGACCGTTACTGGTTGTCAGGGTTAGACTCGCGTAGCACCCGGTGGGAGTGGGGGTTTGCGACACCCATCTACTCGGGATTGAGCTACCCGAGGTGTATACCACCGGATATTATTTGGCTCAGGGACGGCAGACAGATGTGAGATTCCTTTCTACCCGGGATAGTGGTACACTACTCGAGTATCACACCGATGTGTAATACCGTCAGGTTGAGATTGTGTGTGGGGCGACCCGGCACGACCGGCGTGGGCTACCGCATGGTTTATGGCGTATTTGCCATTGCGCGCGTGGGTGCTGAGTCTAGCCGAGGGCCCTGTTATGTATCGAGATGTGACGTAGGTTGAGCGTCCATTATCATATTGTGAGGACATGGGATTGGAATGAGTGCATGCACGCATTGCATATTTTTACTACCACCTACTGGACAATTTTGTGCATGGTTTTATTTTTTTTGTAGGTAAGACTGGGCCGACACTGAAAAGTGTCAGGGTGAGCGGTAGGCTGGCTGGCGGCGGTGACTCCACAGGCTTTTGAGGGCGGCGCAGTACATGGGACATGAACTGTGGAGAGGCATACGATAGTCGGGTTTAGATTTTTGGGGCTTCGACCCGTTGTAGTTTTATAACGTTCTTTTTGTAACCCAACTTTGCATTATATGTATATTATTTACTTAAAAAGTTTTTAAAAAATCGGGTCCTCCGTGACTTTCGTTGCGGAAATCCGCCAATTAACTTAATTAGGAAGTTGGGTCGCCACAGGTGGTATCAGAGCATAGGCTTTGGATTCTGAAGACTGTGCATGTACTGCCGCTCAAAAGCCGGGAGAACCAGCCTTGCCTGTAAGTATTACGTGTTAATTTGATCATGTGTTCTTATTTGCTCGCTTATGTGTTATACAGTATTCGGAAATGACGAGAGGGAGACCGATGAATGTGTTCGTAGGAGAATCAAGTCGTAGGGACAAACCCGAGTCCCCGACTCGTGAACATGATACTATCCATCGCCTGACTGAACTGATCCAACGAAAGTCGGACCAGATCAACGACCTGATCAATCATCAGAGCTCAACTGAGCACCGTTCCTCCCCGCAACCTGATCGAGTGGAAATCATTGGGGAGAGATTCCGTAAGCTAAATCCCGCTATGTTTGCCGAGGCCGCTAACCGTGCAGTGGCCGAGGACTGGATCTGCACCATCGAAGATCTCTTCATCTATAGCCGCATGCCGAATAATGGGAAGGTGTTGTGTGCCGTTTCCCTACTTCAGGAAGCGCGCGTTTCTGGTGGAACAGCGTAAAGGTGTTAGAAGATCCCGCTACTATGACGTGGGAACGCTTCAGGGAACTTTTCTATGACAAGTATTTCACTGCTCACGACCAGGAGCAAGGTCGCATGCCAGTTGCGGAATATATCCTCAGATTCAAGGAATTGTCCCGTTTTGCTCCTCTTCTCGTTGCAACTAATACTCTGAAAGTTACGAGGTTCCTTCAGGGACTAAAACCCGAATTCTATCGGGACTTGAGTGTGGCTGGCGTATGACAGTTAGATTTTCGTCAAGCGACGGAACGTGCGCTGATAGCCGAACAGAAGGAAGGAGTAGTGAGGGAGGCCCAGGAAGTCAACTAGAAAAGGGAGAGCCAGCAAGGAGGGAGTAGCCAGAAGCGGCAATTCCTCGGCAAGGGCCCGAAGAATAAAGGCAACCGACCTGATCAGCGGATATGGCGCCCAAACGCTTATCAGGAACAGACTAACGCCCCCAATCGACCACCGGTGTCAGCACCCCAATGCCAGCAATGCGGGCGGAATCATGTTGGCATCTACTATGGACCACGACCAATGCAGACTCTGCAGTGCTTCCGATGCGGTGAGACCGGGCATGTCGCACGGAATTGCACGAGAGCTCAGCCGCTACTGCAAAACCAGCCACAGAACCTGATTCGACCTCCACCCGTGCCTGCAAGCATTTTCACGCTGACGAACGAGGAGGCGGAGGCGAACCCAGCCGTAGTTACGGGCACGTTGAATATCTTTCGCGTACCATCTTCAATTCTGATCGATTCTGGAGCCACACATTCGTTTGTGTCGGCTAATTTCGTGGCTAGGGCAGGAATATGTCCCACCCGTTCCTTATGTAATTTCGTAGTATCTCTACCACGCGGAAATCCAACTCGGACGAATTTAGTGGTAGAGAATTTGCCCTGCTAGTATTGAGGGTAGGGAGTTGAACGTAGACTTAATAGTAATCCCGATGAATGATTACGACATCATATTCGGGATGGATTGGCTCTCGAAATACGGGGCCAACATTGACTGTTCAAATAGGGTAGTTAGGTTCCAATCACTCGACGGAGAGGAATTTGAATTTTCAGGAAAGAAGAATAGTAAGACAATCCCTCGGATTTCTGCTCTGAAAGCTCAGCGACTCGTAAACACGGGTTGTGAATCATTCTTAGTTTTTGCGGTGTGAGGAAACTTCTCCGCCGAAGCTTGAGGAGGTTCCAATAGTGAATGAATATCTCGATGTGTTTCCCGAGGATCTTCCGGGATTACCTCCAGATCGGGAAATCAAATTCATAATTGACCTTGTACCGGGAGCTGCCCCGATCTTTAAATCTCCGTATCGGTTAGCACCGAATGAATTACGAGAACTGAAAGAGCAATTGGAAGATTTGCTACATAAGGATTTTATTCAACCCAGTTTCTCGCCGTGGGGAGCCCCTGTACTATTCGTTAAGAAGAAGGACGGGTCGATGAGAATGTGCATCGATTATCGTGAGCTCAATAAAGTCACGATCAAGAATAAGTATCCATTGCCGAGGATAGACGATTTATTTGATCAACTACAGGGGCAACGGTATTCTCAAAGATCAACCTACGTTCCGGGTATCATCAGTTAAAGATCCATAAGGCGGACGTTCCTAAAACCGCGTTCAGTACGAGGTATGGTCACTACGAATTCTTGGTCAAGCCTTTTGGGCTAACGAATGCTCTTGCTGCTTTCATGGATCTGATGAACAGGGTTTTTAATGAATTTCTGGACTGCTTTGTTGTCGTCTTTATTGACGATATTCTCATCTACTCTAAGACGAAGAAGAACACGAAGAACGTCTGAGAACATCCTTGGAATTCTTCGGGAGAAGCAATTATTCGCCAAATTCAAGAAGTGCGAATTTTGGCTAGATCAAGTGGCCTTTCTGGGGCACAGCATTTCGGGAGATGGAATTTCGGTAGACCCTAGCAAGATTGAAGCGACAGATAAATGGCCGAGACCAACCACTTCCACGGAAGTTAGAAGCTTTCTCGGGCTTGCTGGATATTATCGGAAGTTCATTAAGAATTTTTCTAGTATAGCCTCGACCCTCACAAATTTGACGAACAAGAATGTTCTTTTTAAATGGACAGAAGAATGTTACCGAAGTTTTCATGAGCTGAAGAAAAGACTGACAACTGCCCCAGTTCTAGCAATACCTTCGGGTACCGAAGGATTTTCAGTATACAGTGATGCCTCGAAGAATGGTTTGGGGTGCGTGTTGATGCAGAACGGGAGGGTAATTGCTTATGCCTCCCGACAATTGAAACAATACGAGAAGAACTACCCCACCCATGATCTGGAACTCACCGCAGCAGTGTTTGCTCTCAAAATATGGCGACACTGTGACGACCCTCATTCTCTAATTAAGGTTAGTGGCGGATTTTCGCAAAGTAAGTCGCGGAAGACCCGTCTAATAAAAAGAAATTCTTAAAAGATAATATAATATAATAAAATATTATTTTACATAGTAGTATCTGTACAACGGGCGTAGCCCCAAAAATGTCAAAAGAACAAAAAATCCTATTATCGCTCCACAGGTCTTCATCCATGTACCGGCCCGCCCTCAAAAGTCCGTGGAGCACCGCCACCAGCCGCCTCAGTCTTGATGCGCGTCGGCGTCAGACTCGGTACCTACAACACGTAACCACTGAGCGATTCGCCCAGTAGGTGAATAAAGGTGCATGTATGCACGTGAACGCTCATTCTCGATTCCAATATCTCCCATGCAATGTTCACTCTTTCTCTTTCCACAATCCTATCTCAATTCACACAACACAGGGCCCTAGGTCAGACTCGACACCTCGCGCGCCCATAATAATAATATACGGAAGCTTACACTAGCAGCGTTTTGACGATCACGCAACTGCCCTGCTAAGCCGCTCTTCCGTAAGCGGTAGCCTACGCCGACAGCGTTTTGATGATCACGCAATTGCCCTGTCGGGTCGCTTCCCCCGCTCAAAATAAAATCACGATGGTTTTGCACCTCCGGACGTTCACGCCCGAGTAGACAGATCGATCACGCCTGTCTGCCGTCAGGTGTCATATGAGTACCAACCTCGACTCCTCAACGAGTCAACTATCACAATCATCTCAGTCTACCCCGCTCGTCAATATCTCAAATCGTTACTGTCTCAATACGGTGTAAATATCTCACTCCTGTGATATGATATGCATATGCCATGCATATAAACGTGATAACTTAAAAACATATTTTCACGTGAGACGTACGTAAAACACGTAAAACACGTAATTCATTTAATCACATAGAAGCACGTATCACATAGGTGTTTACGCATTGTAGATGAATAATTAACCTACCTGCCCTCCTGATAAAATCGGTAGACAATCCTGGTGAATTCCCTACAGTTCGAATCTCTGAGCACAAAATATTATTATATCAGTATATTTACTAAGTCACCTAACTTCGAAATTTCCAAACTCTAAATCTCGAAACCCTAAAATTATCAAAATCCTAAAAATGACGAAACCCTAAATTTAATGAAACTCCTAAAATTAAATAAACCCTAACATATCAAAAACATTAGAAATAGCAAAACCATAAAATACCGAAAATTTATTAAGTGTAGAAAACTTTTAATATGCTGGAATTATTTAAGTGTCGAAACCTTAATGTTGAAAGCTTAGTCAATTGTGAAAACTATATTAGATGCCGAAATCTTTAGCCAATGTCTAATACTACTACTAAGATGATGTCGAATTCCTAAGCAATGTCGAGATATTTCATTAAGATGTCGAAATCCTTTCATGGCACATCTCGAAATCCATGTAATATTCCTAACATGTCGAAATCATTAATTCATAGTGTCTATCGAGATCCTCACTCATTAAAATGCCGAAATCTTTTCATGATTATATCTCGAAATCCTGTCATGCTACATCTTGACATTTTACAATATTATGTCTCGAAATCCTTCCATGTTATATCTCGAAGTTTGCATTATTATATTTCGAAATCCCTCTATGATACCTTGTCGAGAATTGCTAGGCTTGTCGAAATTATTCTTACAAGCTTTTATAAATCTCGAAATAATTCTTGCAAATAATTTTATGATTTCGAACTCACTTACATGACTTCTCGAGATGATTCAACCTTGTTAAAATCTTCCTTTTTACTAAACCCTATTGTGAAATTCAAGCTAAACCTAGAATACGATACAGCTCAAATTCATATTTCTAGAGCACTGTATAAATTCTATGGAACACTATATGATTCGAGATTACCAAAAATTATATCACATAAACACTCATGATAACCTTCTAAGCTTTCTAGTCATACCGGTTTTTCGATCTACTATATAATTACCATATAATCACGTGAAGACGTACATTACAAGCATGTTTGAGCCTAAAACTTTCGTATTCCTCGAACCATCAAATTCTCAAGATGTCTCCAAGATGCTTCTGAACATAAATAAATTCTAGGTTTTCTAAACCTATCATTATTATCACATAACCATGTACGGACATACATATTAAAATAAATAAAGCATACCTCTTTTCTTTTTAGGATTACAGTTAAATTGATGAAGCTCCTACGCGTTCTTGTTCTTAGCTTTAGTTATCTCTTCTCAAGTGTGTTACTTCCTTGGTGGGGTTTTCATGTAAAATGTTGGATATAAAAGTCTCAAACTTTGAGAGTGATTAGACAAGAGGTGACGATGATCTTTTCCATAGACTTAAGTAACATATTCATTCATTGGTATTGTTGGACTCATGGGCTTTATTTCTAACTTATTAAATATGCCCCAACATTATGTTGATAGTATTATTTATTTAACTCTTTTAATCACCCTCCAAACTAAATCAGATAGTTCCAATTTAATATCTTTGCAAATATTCCTAATTTACAAAAATAACATTTACTAATTACATTCGAAATCCCATATTAAATTTACGGGTATTACATCTTCCCCCCTTAAAAGAAATTTCGTCCCTGAAATTACGCCTATTGGATTAATTCAAGATAACGAACTCTCATATCATCCTCACGTTCCGATGTGGCTTCCTCAACTGACTGATTCCGCCACAAAACCTTAACTAACGGAATAACCTTATTCCGAAGTTGTTTCAACTCATACATCAAAATCTCTACAGGGTTCTCTTCGTAGCTCAAATAAGGTCTGAGCTGTTGATAAAGAAGCTCATTCTGGATTACATGGCTTGGATCCGCGACGTATTTTCGTAATGTCGATACGTGAAATACGTCATGAACTGGTGATAATGAAACCGGCAACTCTAATTGGTATGCAACTTCTCCGACTCGTTTAAGGATTCTGAACGGGCCTATGTATCTGGGACTCAGCTTGCCCTTTCGTCCGAAGCGTTTTACTCCTTTCATCGGGGAAATTTTCAGGAACACTTTGTCACCTTCTGCGAACTCCAACGGTCGTCGTCGATGATATGCATAACTCTTTTGACGACTATGTGCGGTTCGCATCCTTTCCCCAATCCTCATCACAGCTTCTGTCATTTCTCGGATCATATCAGGTCCTAATAGTGTTCGCTCACCGATTTCGTCCCAATGGACTGGGGATAGGCACTTGCGCCCGTATAACGCCTCGTATGGTGCCATTCCTATTGTAGCGTGGAAACTGATGTTGTATGAAAACTCTATGAGCGGCAAATACTTACTCCAGTTTCCTTAGAAATCGAGCACACATGCCCGTAGCATATCCTCGAGAGTCTGAATCGTTCGTTCAGACTGTCCGTCGGTCTGGGGATGGTAAGCAGTACTGAATGAGAGCTTAGTTCCCATCGCTTTTTGTAAGCTCTGCCAAAAGTTTGACAAACCTAGAATCTCGATCCGATACGATAGAGGTTGGAATTCCATGGAGTCGAATACTTTCCTGAATATATAATTCAGCGTAACGTTCCATGAAAAACGTAGAACTGCTTGGAAGGAAATGCGCTGATTTAGTTAGGCGATCAACAATCACCCAAATAGCATCGTGGCCTTTCGTCGTTTCGGGTAACCCAACGACGAAATCCATCGTGATATGGTCCCACTTCCATTCTGGAATGGGTAGAGGTTGTAGGGTTCCACCGGGTCGCTGGTGTTCTGCTTTAATCAATTGGCAAGTCATACATCGGTTCACGAATGCAGCGACGTCTTTCTTCATTCCTGGCCACCAGTACATTATTTGCAAATCTTGATACATCTTCGTGGCTCCTGGGTGTACCGAGTATGTGGTCGCATGTGCTTCCTTCATTATCGTTTGTCGCAGCTCCTCATTATCAGGTACATAAAGACGATTCTTGTATAATAAAGCTCCATCCTCTCGTATTTTAAAATTCTCGGGTAACGCATCTTTCATTTTTAGATAGAGTTCATCTTTCTCCTGCGTCTTCCTGATCCGTTCTAGCAGCGTGGGTTGAAGGGTTAACGCTGCTACTTTTGTTTCAACTCCGCCTAGATTGACTATCTCTATTCCCAGTTGATGTAACTCTGCATTCACCGCTTTTCGACTTAGCGCATCCGCGACTACGTTTGCCTTGCCCGGATGATAACTGATAACGCAATCGTAGTCCTTTACTAGTTCTAACCATCGCCGCTGTCGCATATTTAATTCCTTCTGGGTGAAGAAATACTTCAAGCTCTTATGGTCTGTGAAAATTTTGCACTTCTCTCCATAGAGGTAATGTCTCCATATCTTCAAAGCGAAGACCACTACTGCCAGTTCCAAGTCGTGGGTCGGAAAGTTCTTCTCGTATTCCTTTAACTGCCGTGACGCATAAGCAATCACCTTTCCGTTCTGCATCATCACGCAGCCCATGCCATTCTTCGAAGCATCACTACAGATTGTAAATCCTCCGGTTCCCGATGGTATTGTCAATATCGGGGCAGAGGTAAGACGTTTCTTCAATTCCTGGAAGCTCTGCTCACATGCTTCAGTCCATTTGAATGGAATGTTCTTCCTCGTCAGATTGGTTAATGTAGAAGCAATACTGGAGAAGTTCACTATAAACTTACGGTAGTATCCCGCAAGTCCAAGGAAACTCCGGACCTCGGTAGGAGTAGTAGGTCGTGGCCAGTTATTCACAGCTTCGATCTTACTCGGGTCCACATAGATTCCTTTCCCAGAAATCACGTGTCCCAAGAAGGCTACTTGCTCAAGCCAAAATTCGCATTTCTTGAATTTGGCGTAGAGCTGTTTCTCTCGCAGGATTCCTAAGATGGTTCACAGATGGCTTTCGTGTTCGTCTCTTGTCTTAGAATAGATCAGAATATCGTCGATAAAGACGATAACGAACCGATCGAGGTAGTCTTTAAAGACTCGGTTCATCAAGTTCATAAAAGCAGCTGGGGCATTTGTCAGTCCAAAAGGCATGACCAAAAACTCGTAATGGCCGTACCTCGTACTGAATGCGATTTTAGGAACATCTACCTCCCTGATCTTCAACTGATGGTATCCCGAACGGAGGTCAATTTTTGAGAATACCGTAGCTCCTTGTAGTTGATCGACAGATCATCTATCCTTGACAAGGGATATTTATTCTTGATCGTGATCTTATTCATCTCCCTGTAGTCGATGCACAGTCGGATCGACCCATCCTTCTTTCGCACAAAAAGAACGGGTGCGCCCCACGGCGAAAAACTCGGCAGAATAAACCCCTTGGATAGTAGGTCTTCTAACTGTTCCTTCAATTCCTTTAACTCATTTGGTGCTAAACGGTAAGGGGCTTTAGAGATTGGGTCTGACCCAGGTATTAGATCTATCGTGAACTGTATTTCTCGATCAGAGGGTAATCCCGGGAGATCATCGGGAAATACATCAGTGTATTCGTTGACTACAGGTACGTCTTTTAGTCCCGGCTGAGGTAAGTCCTCCGCCTTCACCGCATATACGAGATAAGACTCACAACCTGACCTCAAAAGTCGTTGAGCCTTCAGAGCTGATATTCTTGAAATACTATTCTTATCTGATTTACCCGAAAAAGTGAATGCTTCTTCTTCGGACAGTTGGAATTTAACGACCTTCTCGTTGCAATCAATGATGGCTCCATATCTTGAAAGCCAATCAATGATGCCCTGTCGGGACGTTCACGCCCGAGTAGACAGATCGATCACGCCTGTCTGCTGTCAGGTGTCATATGAGTACCAACCTCGACTCCTCAACGAGTCAACTATCACAATCATCTCAGTCTACCCCGCTCGTCATTATCTCAAATCGTTACTGTCTCAATACGGTGTAAATATCTCACTCATGTGATATGATACGCATATGCCATGCATATCAACGTGATAACTTAAAAACATATTTTCACGTGAGACGTACGTAAAACACGTAAAACACGTAATTCATTTAATCACATAGAAGCACGTATCACATAGGTGTTTACACATTGTAGATGAATAATTCACCTACCTGCCCTCCTGATAAAATCGGTAGATAATCCTGGTGAATTCCCTACAGTTCGAATCTCTGAGCACAAAATATTATTATATCAGTATATTTACTAAGTCACCTAACTTCGAAATTTCCAAACTCTAAATCTCGAAACCCTAAAATTATCAAAATCCTAAAAATGGCGAAAACCCTAAATTTAATGAAACTCTTAAAATTAAATAAACCCTAAAATATCAAAAACATTAGAAATAGCAAAACCCTAAAATACTGAAAATTTATTAAGTGTAGAAAACTTTTAATATGCTGGAATTATTTAAGTGTCGAAACCTTAATGTTGAAAGCTTAGTCAATTGTGAAAATTATATTAGATGCCGAAATCTTTAGCCAATGTCTAATACTACTACTATGATGATGTCGAATTCCTAAGCAATGTCGAGATATTTCATTAAGATGTCGAAATCCTTCCATGACACATCTCGAAATCCATGTAATATTCCTAACATGTCGAAATCATTAATTCATAGTGTCTATCGAGATCCTCACTTATTAAAATGCCGAAATCGTTTCATGATTATATCTCGAAATCCTGCCATGCTACATCTCGACATTTTGCAATATTATGTCTCGAAATCCTTCTATGTTATATCTCGAAGTTTGCATTATTATATTTTGAAATCCCTCTATGATACCTTGTCGAGAATTGCTAGGCTTGTCGAAATTATTCTTACAAGCTTTTATAAATCTCGAAATAATTATTGCAAATAATTTTATGATTTCGAACTCATTTACATGACTTCTCGAGATGACTTCATCCTTGTTAAAAGCTTCCTTTTTACTAAACCCTATTTTGAAATTCAAGCTAAACCTAGAATACGATACAGCTCAAATTCATATTTCTAGAGCACTGTATAAATTTTATGGAACACTATATGATTCGAGATTACCAAAAATTATATCACATAAACACTCATGATAACCTTCTAAGCTTTCTAGTCATACCGGTTTTTCGATCTATTATATAATTACCACATAATCACGTGAAGACGTACATTACAAGCATGTTTGAGCCTAAAACTTTCGTATTCCTCGAACTATCAAATTCTCAAGATGTCTCCAAGATGCTTCTGAACATAAATAAATTCTAGGTTTTCTAAACCTATCATTATTATCACATAACCATGTACGGACATACATATTAAAATACATAAAGCATACCTCTTTTCTTTTTAGGATTACAGTTAATTTGATGAAGCTCCTACACGTTCTTGTTCTTAGCTTTAGTTATCTCTTCTCAAGTGTGGTACTTCCCTGGTGGGGTTTTCATGTAAAATGTTGGATACACTTAAAAGTCTCGAAATTTGAGAGTGATTAGACAAGAGGTGACGATGATCTTTTACATAGACTTAAGTAACATATTCATTAATTTGTATTGTTGGACTCATGGGCTTTATTTCTAACTTATTAAATATGCCCCAACATTATGTTCATAGTATTATTTATTTAACTCTTTTAATCACCCTCCAAACTAATTCAAAATAGTTCCAATTTAATTTCTTTGCTAATATTCCTAATTTACAAAAATAACATTTACTAATTACATTCGAAATCCCGTATTAAATTTACGTGTATTACAGACACTATCTGTACGGAGAACGGTGCGAGATCTTTACAGATCATAAGAGCCTGAAGTACTTTTTCACACAAAAAGAGTTAAATATGAGGCAAAGGCGATGGCTCGAATTAGTAAAAGAGTACGTCTGCGTGATAAGTTATCACCCAGGGAAGGCTAACGTAGTCGCAGATGCTTTGAGCCGAAAAATGGTAAACGCTGAATTGTGCCAACTCGAGGTTGAGGTAATCAACTTTGGAGAGATTGAAGCGAAATTAGCAACGTTATCACTTAAACCAACACTATTAGTTCGAATCCTCGAAGCGCAAAAAGAAGATGAATTATACTTGAAGATTCGAACTGAACAAGATGAAGATGTTCCATCGGAATTCAAATTTCGAGAAGACGGGAGCTTACAATTCAATAATCACTTATATGTGCCTAAGAATGAAGAGATCCGTCGAACGTTGATGACGGAGGCGCATACGAAAATCTACTCGGTGCATCCTGGTGCAACGAAGATGTATCGAGACTTGAGATTGAATTATTGGTGGCCAGGAATGAAGAGAGATGTTGCTGCTTTTGTAAGTCGATGCTTTGACCTGTCAACAGATCAAGGCAGAACATCAAAGACCGGCAGGGATGTTGCAACCCTTGACGACACCTGAGTGGAGGGATCACATAACAATGAGTTCGTCGTCGGGTTACCAAGAACCGTAAAAGGTCATGACGCGATTTGGGTGGTTGTCGACAGACTGACTAAGTCCGCCCATTTTCTGCCAATCAATCAAACATATTCCATGGAAAAGTACGCAGAATTATATATTCAAGAAATAGTACGACTCCATGGGATCCCAGTATCAATCGTCTCAGATCGAGATTCAAGATTTCTGTCTCAATTCTGGGTGAGCTTACAGAAAGCGATGGGAACCAATTTGTCTTTTAGCTCAGCATATCATCCCAGACTGATGGACAATCGGAAAGAACAATCCAAATGCTTGAAGACATGCTGAGAGCGTGTGTTCTGGATTTCCGAGGAAGCTGGAGTAAATACCTTCCGCTGATCGAATTTTCGTACAACAACAGCTATCAAGCAACGATTGGGATGGCACCTTACGAAGCCTTGTATGGGCGTAAATGGTGATCCCTAGTTCATTGGGATGATATCGGCGAGAAGGCGATGTTAGGTCCCGAGATGGTTCGCGAAATGACCGAAGCTGTTAGTAAAATTTGGGAGAGAATGCAAATGGCTCAAAGTCGTCTGAAGAGTTACGCAGATAAAAGACGGAGGCCGTTGGAGTTTGAGGAAGATGACCACGTCTTTATGAAAATATCACCGATGAAGGGGGTTAAGCGGTTCGGACGGAAAGGGAAGTTGAGTCCGAGATATATAGGACCCTTCAAGATTTTGAAAAGAGTCGGCGAGGTGGCGTACCAACTAGAACTGTCGACGTCGTTAGTACAAGTCCATGACGTCTTCCACGTGTCTACGTTACGGAAGTACGTTCCGGACCTGAATCACGTGCTACGAAGCGAGGCACTTCACCAGCAATTGAAACCGGACTTGAGTTACGAAGAAAGGCCGGGAGAGATTTTGCTGTATGAGGTGAAGCGACTAAGGAATAAGCACATCCCCCTAGTGAAGGTCTTATGGAGAAACCAAACGGTCGAAGAAGCCACTTGAGAACGAGAAGACGAAATGCGTGAGAAGTATCCCGAGTTGTTTCAGACGACTTAAATTTCAGGGTCAAAATTTGTTTTAAGGGGGGAGGATGTAATAACGGTAAAATTTATACGGGATTACTTTTGTAACATTCGAAATTAATGAAGTTAATTTTCGAACAAAACGGATTTTTCGGAAGGAAGCTGAAAATGTTAAATGGACCCGGAGCTAAATAAAATTTTATGGGCCGAATAGTTACAAAGCCCAAGGACAATATAGGGTCTAAAAATATCAAGAAGCTAAAAAGGAGTATAAAGGCCCAAGTGAAATACTATAAGGCCTAAAGAAGTGATTAGCAAGGCCCAAATAACTATTAACTTTGGCCCAAAGATTTGAGATAAGAAAATCACATTGGAAATCTCGCACAGGAAGAAAATCACATAAACTTAGTAGGGCTACTTAAATTTCAGGCCCCATTAACAATTTCAGTTAGAAATCAGGCTCCATTCATGTTTGAGTTAAAGTGAAGGACCCAATGTAAGTTTTCATTAGGGTACAGGCCCCAAACGCTGCTAAAATACTTTTTTGCCCTTGTTATTCAGCTTTGCCGCCCAAACACTGAAATGTTTATTCGGTACCACTTCATCGCAAACTGGTACCACTTCATCGCAAACTGGTACCACATCTGCTAATATTAAATACCAAATGTACCACTTTACTCCATTCTAGTACCACATCTTCTAAAACTAATACCAAATGAGAATAAGTAATATCTATCGATTTGAACCCTTAATCGACAAACCCTAAAATTAGCTTTCCAACCTTCATCGAGAAAACCCGATGAATTTTCTACCGACTTGAACCCTTAATCGACGAAACCCGACCAATTCCGACACTTCATCAATGAATCTTGCGATGACTCCGAAGAAGAACCCCATCGATCGCCAAGAAAGTGGTCGGAAGAAGGTTGTTGGGAAGCAGAATGGTGTCGATCGCCGAGGAATTGGCCGGAAGAAGGAGAAGAAACTTGCTGGGAAGAAGAAAGTCGGTGAATCAAGTGAACGGCGTCCAACAGGCATAAACTATACCACTTGACTATAATTTGGTACCAATTTACACTCCATTCGTAAAAAAATAAGCATTCCAGAAGCTTCATGGACCGTCAAAACGTCTCCCTTTATACAATACTACATCACATGTATATTATACCACTTAAGTATAGTTTGGTACCAATATACTCCACTCATAACAAAAATAACCCAGAAGCTTCATGGGCCTATTACCGTCTCCGTATTTATAAAATACCACAAAACATGTAAATTGTACCACTTAAGTATAGTCTGATACCAATTTATACTCCACTCGTAACAGATAATAGGAACATTCCAAAAGCTTCATGGGCCTATTATCGTCTCCATCTTTGTACAATACCACATCACATGTAAATTTTACCACTTACGTATAGTCTGGTACCAATTTATACTCCACTCGTAACAGAAAATAGAAACATTCCAGAAGCTTCTTGGGCCATCAAACCGTCTCCATCTTTATACAATACCACATCACATGTAAATAGTACCACTTAATAATATTTTGCTACCAATTTATACTCCATTCGTAACAAAACATAAGAACATTCCAGAAGCTTCATGGGCGTTAATATGGTCTCTCCATTTTATATGATACCACATCACAAGATAATTATACCACTTTATCATAATTTGGTACCAATTTATACTCCTTTAATAACAAAAAATGAACATTCCAGAAGCTTCATGGGCCGACAGTTAATATGGTCTCACCATTTTTATATGATACCACATCACATGTAAATTATACCACTTTAGCATGATTTCGTATCAATTTATACTCCATTAATAACAAAATATAAGAACATTCCAGAAGCTTGAGGCCGGTAGTGAATATGGTCTCTCCATATGTTATATGATACCACAACACGTGTAAATTATACCACTTAATGATATTTTGGTAACCATTTATACTATCTTGGTAACAATACATTACGAATCTATACCAAATTAAGTCGTACTTATACCAGATAATATATTATCTATACCATATTAATGGTTCGAATAATTTCGTAAATAAAAGTTGGTTTTTTCGGCTGTGGAAAAATCAAAATCACGGAAGTATATGATTTGATGAATTTAAACCATCAAGTTCCTTTATTTTGTCACGTTTTATGCAAATATGATGTAAGTAGTCAAGTAATGAGGTTTTGTACATGTGAAATGTACACCAATGCAAATCGTAGACAACTATATTTACATCACATTTATATTTAACATTATGAATTATAAACGATGTATCCTAACCAACATTATACATCAATCATAGAACAAATCTTACGATAAGAAACCTTTAATCGTAACTCCGAAACCGATTACGTTAAGTCCCGGTACTCTGTACCATAAAATCGGAAACCCTGGCGCTTAAACCGTAATCTGTAACACATAAAGCATTTATGGTACCACATTATTACATGAATATATACGACATAAAAGTTCCCGCACAAAATAATACGCACTTTCAGCTTTCCCGCCCAAAACAATTTCTTTACACAATTTGGTACCACTTTATACTCCATTCGTAACAAAAGAATAAGAAGATTCCAGAAGCTCCATGGGCCTATTACCGTCTCCATCTTATAAAATACAACATCACATGTAAATTATACCACTTAAGTATATTGTGGTACCAATTTATACTCCACCCGTAACAGAAAATAGGAACATTCCAGAAGCTTCATGGGCCGTCCAACTGTCTCCATCTTTATACAGTACCACATCACATGTAAATTATATCAGTTCAGTGTAGTTTAGTACCACTTTATACTCCATTCATAACAAAAAATAAGAACATTCCAGAAGCTTCATGGGCCGTCAGTGAATATGGTCTCTCCATCTTTATATGATACCACTTCACATGTAAATTATACCACTTAATAATTATTTGGTAACCATTTATACTATCTTGGTAACAATACATGACGAAACAATACCACATTAATTCGTTGTAATACCAGATAATATATTATCTGTACCATATTAATGATTCGAATAATTTCGTAAATAAAAGTTGGTTTTTTTGGTTGTAGAAGAATGAAAATCATGGAAATATTAGATTTGAAATATTTAAACTACCAAGTTCCTTGATTTTGTCACATTTATGCAAATATGATGCATGTAGTCAAGTAATGATATTTTGATCATGTAAAATGTACACCAATACAAATCATAGACAACTATATTTACATCACGTTGATATATTCACATTTATCATTATGAATTACAACAAATGTATCCTAACCAACATTATACGTCAATCATATAACAAATCTTACGATAGTAAACCTTTAATCGTAACCCCAAAACGTTTTCGCAAAGCCCCGATAACATAAAATGAGAAACCCTAGCGCGTAAACCATCATCTATGACACATAAACTATTTCCCGTACCACATCATTACATGAATATATATCACATAAGATCCCGCCCAAAATAATACTGAGATTCAGCTTTCCCACAAAAAATAAAGTGACTTGCTTATTTGGTACCACTTACGCCAATGCTTATTCTTATCGTAATTATACAACTTTAAGCCTCTTTTGTACCGAATCTTGTGGATTTATATCACTTAGGCCTTTCTAATACCACATAATGAACACACATTTAAACTATTTTTTTCTGGCGATTTCGCTTTTAGTTCGTTAATCTTGAGGGACGAACGATTGAGTCACCACTAAGGCGCGACGTAATTGTCAAGCTATGGATCTCTCGAATTTATGCATATTAGCTTTTAATTTCGATCAAAAACATGCTCGATTTATCTTATTCTCGATTTAATTTCTAGAAATTATTCCTCACAGATCTTAAATCTAACGGCGTAAATATCATTGAGATCGTCGAGTACACATCAAATTGATTTTGTGCCCAGTATGCTAAAAAAATTACGGCAAATCGTTCGTTTAAATAGTTTTTTCCATTGATACCATTTGCACAACATCTGGAAACCACTTCTTATGGTAGTTATACCACTTTACGCTGTCCTAGTACCCATCATATAAAATCAATACCAAATTAGACTAATATCTCGTACCAGTTTTATTACGCTTCTTAACGAAACTATATCACTTTATGCCACTATTGTACCAAACCTTAAGGAAATTATACGCCTTTCTGATAGCACATAATGAACACTCATTTAAACTATTTTTCTCTGGCGATTTAGCTTTCTGATACCACTTTAAGCCTCTCTTATACCACTTAACGCTTCACCGATACCACATATTACAAAAATAATACCAAATGAGGAAAAGTAATATCTCGTACCAGTTCGAGTAACGCTTCTTATCGTTTCTATACCACGTTACGGCTCTTGTATACCACATCATATGAAAATAATACCAAATTAGAATAATATCTCGTACAAGTTCGAGTAACGCTTCTTATCGTAACTATACCACTTTATGCCACTATTGTACCTAAACGTACGGTAACTGTACCACTTAAGCGTCTCTGATACCACATAACGAACACTCATTTAAACTATTTTTCTCTTGCGATTTCACTTTCAGTTCGTTCATCTTCATGGACGAACGATTGAGTCAACACTAAGGCGCGACGTAATTTTCAAGCTATGGGTCACCCGAATTTATGCATATTAGGTTGAATTTCGACCAAAACCATGCTCGATTTATCTTATTTGCGTAAATGAATTTCTACAAATTATTCCTCAACGATCTTAAATATGACGACGTAAATATCATTCATATCATCGATTACACATCAAAATTGATTTTCTGCCCAGTATGCTCGAGAATTTAGGGCAAATCGATCGTTGTAATAGTTTTTTATTGATACCATTTGAATAACATCTGGTAGCATAATTATAGCAATTCATACCACTTTACATAACACCTACAAGGGGCATTTTTGTCAAATCATTGTTTATGTCATTTATTTTGAATTTTATTTACACTTGGTCCTTAAAACTATATTTAATGTGAATGGGGCCTGAACCAAAAAGGAAACTTATGATGGGGCCTGATAGAAACGCCCCTACTTAGTACTAGGGAAAAGTCACGTAAATATCATGTCACCTTCTTGACATGTAGACTAAAAGCAATGATTGCTAACTAAACAAGAAACGTAAAAGGCAAGAAGGGGAGAAAATAAAAGGAGATAAAGAACCAAAAGAAATAACAAAGGGGAGGGGGACGAAGTTGGCGATCCACAATCAAAATTTATAAGCAAGCTTTAATCGACATCAACGTGGGAACTAAATCCAAACATAGCTAGGATGTAAGGAAATCCTATCGATAACTTAAGAAATAGTACATAAGGTTATATATTTACTTATGTCTTTACGTGAGTTAAGGGATTATATATATTAGGTGACGACCCAAAACAGTGAAGGAGCTGACAAACTCGGGCAGATTTCAATCTAGGAATTAACTCAAATTTAGCTTGGAAGTGAGGTAGGTGGTTTTAACCCCTACAACCCGTACGATTTTCCTAAAAGAGCTTAGAATTTGAATGAAAGGTCATTCGAATGTAAAAGGGTTTATTTTACGAGCTTTGAAATTTTAATGATGTTATGCTGTGTTATTATGTGACTTTCGATTTCAATATATGAGTTCTTGATTTAATGTGATGTTTATGTGTTTCGGGATGAAGAACATGTTAGAATTTCTGGAAAATTTAGGGTTTCATGTGTGAAGATTGAGTTTTCGATGGAACAGTGAGTCGGCAATTTTAGATTTCGACAGATTAGTTTGCGAGCGATTTTAATTTGCGTGCAAGGTTAATTTTACGAGTGATTTTAATTCGCGGGCTGATTTATTTTGCGGGTTATGAGTGAAAAGAATCTTTAAATGAATAGTAAAATTGGCCGAATGGAATTTAGGGTCGCGAAAGTTTGTCGCGGGCCCAAGTATTTCGCAGTGTGAGTAAAACGGTTTTCGCGGGCCAGAATTCGGGTTCTCGCGGGCTGAAGCATTTCGCGGGTCGTGATAGTGCCGGGCCGACTTTGGATTTTCGCGGGCCGACTTTTATTCGCGAGGTGATTCCTGTGAGAAGAGTCGGGCTTCTCGTGGGCCTAAACCAGGTTTCGCAGGTCTGATCGAGCGATTTGCGAATTCAACAATGTTTCGCGAATTCGAACGTTGACGTGACGTTTTGCGGGTTGACCAATGTTTAAAAGGTGGGATCGGACGATTTAAGGATTGGGGCTTTGACCGAAATCCGTTTGAGTTGACCAGCTATTTTACTTTTTGGGCTTTTGCCCACTTTAGGCCCAATCATTTTAAATAAAATTATTTTCAGTAGAAATCATTTTAAAATAAAAATATTTTCGTACTATGACTTGTATTTTTGGATCAACACATATTTATAATATTTTAAGATTATATTTGGATTTTAAAACGTTCGGCCTAGTTTAATTGTACGAGTTATGGGAATGGGATGTATGTGCTATATGTGATTATATCTATGTGAATTTCACGACATGCACGTGAGAGATTGATGTATCGTATTTACACGGTGACACCTTACGGTGTCGGATGAGTGGGGTAGAGTGACCGTTACTGGTCGTCAGGGTTAGACTCGCGTAGCACCTGGTGGGAGAGGGGGTTTGCGACACCCATCTACTCGGGCTTGAGCCACCCGAGGTGTATACCATCGGATATTATTTGGCTCAGGGACGGCAGACAGATGTGAGATTCCTGTCTACCCGGGATAGTGGTACACTACTCGGGGCATTACACCAAGGTGTAATACCGTCAGGTTGAGATTGTGTGCGGAAGGAGCGACTCGGCACGACCGGCGTGGGCTACCGCATGGTTTATGGCGTACTTTGCCATTGCACGCGTGGGTGCTGAGTCTAGCCGAGGGCCCTGTTATGTATTGAGATGTGATGTAGGTTGAGCGTGCATTATCATATTGTGAGGACATGGGATTGGGATGAGTGCATGCACGCATTGCATATTTTTACTACCACCTACTGGGCAATTTCGCTCAGGGTTTTATTTGTTTTGTAGGTAAGACTGAGCCCGACACTGATTAGTGTCAGGGTGAGCGGTAGGCTGGCTGGCAGCGGTGACTCCACGGGCTTTTGAGGGCGGCGTAGTACATGGGACGCGACCTGTGGAGAGGCATAGGATAGTCGGGTTTAGATTTTTGGGGCTTCGGCCCGTTGTAGTTTTATAACGTTCTTTTTGTAACCCGACTTTACATTATATATGTATATTATCTACTTAAAAAGTTTTTGAAAAATCGGGTCCTCCGCGAGTTTCGTTGCGGAAATCCGCCAATTAACTTAATTAGGAAGTAGGGCGCCACAATATTGAACGATAAATGATCTTAGAATTTCAAGATGGACGGTGAAATAGGTAGCTCAACACAGTAAAAGAGCCCAAAACAACGTTAAGATAACAATACAGACATAGAAACTATTGGGGATGGTCTATTGCTTCCTTCTTGATTTTCTTGCGGTTACCCTTCTGATACGTTGCTAAACAGCATCCTCATCATCTGAATTGCTTTCTATTGTACTGAGATCCTTTGCAGCAGCTCGAGTCCTCATCACGCTTTTCCCACATGTGCCTTTGGTTTTTCTATAGAATCCCGCAATTCATCTGAAAGAACGCGTTCAACCATGGATACCCCATCTGACAGGGATGTGAAACCTCAAGAGAACCGATCGATCCATGCATTTAGAAAGTGAAACACAATCAACCACCATTAAAACATTCGCAGACTATCTCAGACTTTTACCTCGACTGACTTTTGCTGATCGGATATGTCCTTAACATCAAGAATTTCCGACATACGGATAACCGTCAAGCTTTTATATAAACTTTTAAAATCAAACGGCTTGATCCTCACAAAAAAGTTAAAAGACTTCCCAACTAAAGAACGAATACAGTCAGGGAGCTTTTCAACTCCAATATCGTCGTCTTCATTTACAGTCTTCTGCGACAATTGAAAAATATATGAAGACAATTCTATGATCAAAATATAGATCAAAATAGGTACTCGCCATAGTGTTCCTCAGGTCTTCTGCCGTTGTATTCGTATATTTCTTAGTTGGGCCGTCAAATATAACAAAAGTACCCAATTCAGATCCATCATCAACGGCCACCTAAATACGGAAACTATGCAAAGAAAAACGCACTAAATAAATACGAATGAATTACTTTACTGGGTGATAGTTGTTAATATATTACAGTGAACAATACCGCAAAACCCCCAAAGCATTAAAATTGTCACATTTGTTGCAAATTAGCGATTCCTCAGACTTTCTCAACTTGGATGAACATGTGGAGCAAGAAATATAACTCCAACCACTTCGGCTAATTATATCAGTTACCCTTGCTTCGCATGAAAAATCACGCTTCTAACGAACAAAGAATGTTAGTGCAATGGGACGACGTAGGATGCTTTCGTATCAATATTTGAATAAAACCTGTTCAAGATCCGAACGTAGTACATCTTATATATCCGACAGATTACTCTTTGTTGCTGGTCTTACATTGGTAACTGTTGGCGTAGATGTACAACCGTTATCTAGATTCATCCTATAAAAAATAAACATAAACCGTTAAATCAGTACTTAAAAATACAGAATTACAGAATACATAAAGGAACTGTGCACGTGAACAAAGGAATTCTTACTGCTTGCGGAACTCCAAAACCGACGGACCATCTCCATTAATATAAAGAGCACTTGAAGAGGTTGTATTCACATATAAACCACGTGATGAAATAATACGATTAAAAATATTTGTTGAGAAAAAAATAGTACTTCGACATACAAAACACCTTGAAACATCCGTGGATTGATATTCGTCACAATAATCACAATATCGTCCCCAACAATGCCTTTCAGCCTCTTATAAAACTCGCGCGACTTCTCATCCCAAGCAGTAACAGTTGTACGGTAGCCGCTACAAATAAAAACATTTCCTCGTCGACAATTCACAAATGAAGACTATGAATGAGAATAATAAGATTGTTGGGGAAAAAACATACCCTTCCAGAATTATATTCACCATAGTCCGCGATGAATTCCCATTACCACTATCGTTCGGCTCAACAATGGATGAAACCAGTGCAATGACATCTAATCCGGGGGGGGGGGGGGAATTTCTTTGATGAACCAATATACCTCCACTCAAAAGGAATACATAACCATTCTATAAAGATAGAGGAGCAAACCTGGTAAATAATTCTGCAATTCAGCATTTGTCTCCAAGTACTGAGATGAACGAAACTGAAATTTCTCTCTTTTTATCATAAGATCATGACTAGCACTTTGAGACATAGTCGTAGGTCTATTGTAATGTATCATATAACTATGCTCTATTGTACGATATCTTTCCGGAGAATTCACAATATCAAAGTTTGATATTGAAAACAGACACCCCTCTTCAAGTAGGCGCTCAAAATTTGCACCAGCGCACTATTAATTGTAGCTTGCATGAGAGTATCCTATAACAAAACAAAAAAATTAGGGGGGGGGGGGGGGGAATTGCATATAAAGTAACAATTTAATATTTCTTCCTCTAGTAACATTAAGCCAACTAACATCAGTTCTCCATTTCTTCTAAAATTAGTAGCTCTCTAGGACCGCAATAGCCGAACAATTATTGTAGTGTTTCCCATCTTCAGGGTTAAAGAATTAAGTACGGAATAATTATTCGGTAGGACCATGATGATTTAAAAACTAAACAGCTAAACTGTTTCTTAATACTAAGAATTGGAGGAAGGATTCTCTATATATATATATATATATATATATATAAGAATAATGTGAAACGATTTATTGTCATAGGATTAAAAGAAAGACCTTTCAACTACAATAAGAGAAGATTAAGCGAATGTATTTGAAACGGGTATAGAACATGTATTTGTCATGAATAAAGGAAAAGTTATTTCTACACCGTTTTATACATATAATATTTCAGAAAATAAAAGAGCCCTTACTCGTCAATATACCTATTTGTTCCTAACTAACAATACATTATTCAGTGGTCTGTTTTCAGTCGCCTAAATAATTGTCAATAGCGCAAATTTAAATGGCGCAGTGTATTACAATCGATTGGCACGTCACCAATTAATAAAGACAACCATATCAACTACAGCAGTAATGTATTCTAATCGGGGTCGCAACATTAGCTATAGCTATGTTATCTTAATACGGATAATGAAATTATAGTTATCCAATGATAATGCAAAAATCATTTACGTTCAGCATTAAAAGCATTGAACTACAATAAGATTATCAACGGTATTGTATTCTCATCTATTTTCAAGCGATGTCAATCGCCATATTATGTTAAATACGGTTAATGTAATTATAGCATCTTTAGTAAATCAATTTAATAAGAATACGAAACGATTTGTTGTCATAATTAAAATTCAACCCTTTGAACTACAATAAGATAATATACAGACGAACCTGTGAAATTCAGCATTAGTATATTCTTATCCGATTCCAAACCTTGGCTGTAACTATCCTACTACAATACGATTCAAAAGCATTGCACTCTCATCGATTTTCGAGATTTGTCTATCTCCAAGGTATGTTAAGATGGTTAATGCAATTATAGCAACTTCAGTAAATAAATATAATAGGAATACGAATGGCTCTGTCTTCATAATTAAAAAACAGCGTTTTCATTCCATTAACCCGCGTATCATTAATGATGATAGTCAGAAATTTCGAGTATGTATAAGACCCTAATTAAGAAACTCACCACCCTTTAGATTCCGTCAACGATCTCATTTACTCGCCTGTTTTCAGTTGCTCAAACATTTTTCATAAACGTATTAATACGATTCCATAAACAACCTCATTCAGTCAGCTGTTTTTCAGCCGGGCGAGTATTTGGGAATAATGTACTTTTAAATGGCGAATTGTATTACAGTTGCTCATTCCTTAATGCAATTATAGTAACGTTAGTAAAACAATATTATCACAATATGAAATGATGTATTGTCAGGACAAACAAAACCTTTGAACAATAAGCAGACGGTCATTCAGTCGTCTGGTTTTCATAAGATGACAAGATTGAAAAGCCAAATCTTTGAACTACAATAGGATGAGATTCAGCCAATGTAGTTGGAACGGGTATAAAACGGACCGTTTGCATCCCATTAGACGGTCATTAAGTCGTCTATTTTTCAGTCGTGGAAATTATTGTCAATAGTGTAAATTTATACGCCCTAGTGTACCGCATTGGCTCATTCATTAACACGTTTGAAGTCGAGTATGTATGAGACACTATTTAAGAAACATCGATCTCGTTCGGTCACTTGATTTCGGAAGTGAAAAAAAAATTCAATAGTGAATTTAGTAAATCGACATAATGATAAATACGAAACGATTAATCAGAATTAAAAACAAAAACTTTTAACTACAATAAGCAGACGGTCATTCAGTCGTCTGCTTTTCAACCGTGGAAATATTGTTGCAATAGTGTAAATTAAAACGCCCTAGTCTACCGCAGTGGCTCATTCATTAACACGTTTAAAGTCGAGTATGTATGACACCCTATTTAAGAAACAACGACCTCATTCAGTCGCTTGACCAAAGTCGTGCAAAAACTTTCAATAGTGAAATTTACATGGCACAATGGATTGCAGTCGCTCATTCATTAATACGTTTAATGCAACTACAGCGAGTCAACCTCTGAACTACAAAATCCTTTGAACGTTCGCTTAATGGAATTATAGTAACTTTAATAAAACAATACGAAACGATTATAGCATTGTTGTTAAATAAACATATGTATCATTAAACAACCCGTGCTAGGTATTAAACGACATTTTATGAATCAACTAAATCAATACAGAATTATTATAGCTTTTTTGTTAAATAAACACATGTATCATCAAACAACCCATTCTACGTATTTTAAACGACCTTTTATTTATCATTAATGACAAACTTATTGGAATTAAAATGGCTCAAAATTTATTCGTCCATGTATTTTTTAAACTAATCGAACAATAAATAGAAGAACAAATACATCATGCAAAAAACTTTCAATAGCGACTTTAGTAAATCGATATAATGATAAATACGAAACGATATATTTGTCAGAATTAAAAACAAAAACTTTGAACTATAATAAGCAGACGGTCATTCAGTCATCTGTTTTTCAGCCGTGGAAATATTGTTGCCAATAGTGTAAACTTAAACGCCCTAGTCTACCGCAGGGGCTCATTCATTAACACGTTTAAAGTCGATTATGTATGAAGCCCGATTTAAGAAACAACGGCCTCATTCAGTCGCTTGACTAAAGTCATGCAAAAACTTTCAATAGTAAAATTTACATAACGCAATGGATTGCAGTCGCTCATTCATTAATACGTTTAATGCAACTACAGCGAGTTAACCTCTTGGAATTAAGAAACAACTTTGAACGTTCGCTTAATGGAATTATAGTAACTTTAATAAAACAATACGAAAAGATTATAGCATTGTTGTTAAATAAACACACGTATCATTAAACAACCCGTGCTAGGTATTGAACGACGTTTATGAATCAACTAAATCAATACGGAACTATTATAGCATTGTTGTTAAATAAACACATGTATCATCAAACAACCCGTTCTACGTATTAAACAACCTTTTACTTATCATTAATGACAAACTTATTGGAATTAAAATGGCTTAAAATATTCGTCCATGTATTTTCTAAACAAATCGAACAGTAAATAGAAGAACAAATACATAATTGAACATTAAAAAGCACATGTAGCGTCAAACAACATGTCCCATGTATGACCCTTTACGTTAGAAGACGAAAGCCGGTCAATGATCTAAATCCGAACTCTAAGCTTGAAACCTGCAACAATAAACAAACACACACAGATACAGAGGATCGATAAACAAACATGAAATGCAAAACAACCCCAAGAACACCAAACTGTTAGTCAGAGCATATAAATAAGTCTTTCGGCAGAGATGACCCTTCGGCTTCCGACCAATGATATTCCAATCATCACATATTAAATTAAAAGGAATAAAAAACGTAAAGATGTCTATAGATCAAATTTAAATGAATACAAATCGCATTTCTAATAAAAATCGTACATGTCACACCTTCAAAACACCGCACAGATCCCACGCAATGGGATGATAACTGCACGACTGTATCATTACAAAACAACAATGATGATAACCAAAAAATGATCCAACCAACCTTAGAGATATGCTTTCAACTGCAGAAAACATGCACGACCTTACGCAGTGGAGAGATAACTACACGTCTGTATCTCTTGAAACTTGCAACAGTAAACAATCAGGGTAGAGATAACTACATGACTGTATCGAATTCTATCACAACTCCAGTAGGCAATATTCTAACCCGTAGCTAGCTGAACGACTGCAAAATAGCTTGGAACACGCGATAATAAACAAATACAAACATGCAGAGGGTCGATAAACAAACCGGAACGCAAAACAAACTAAACAATGATGATTGTGTTGGTGTCTCATTTTCACTGACAAAAGACATAAGATTTGCCAGGAAACCTGTCTGCATGAATTTGAGATCATATAGATAAGGTGCACTTGATATGCCTTCTTTTAACTTACATGGATTTTCAAAACCTAGTCCTTTATGAGGATTGTTGAAATCTATGTTGACTGGTTTGTTCAAGAAGATCGTTTGTTCTGACTGATCTCGTCGGGTTAAGATGTCCTCCAAGTTTTTGATTTTGGAGTACAGTCTTTCCCATTCTTTACAGAGTAAGTCATATTTAGTTGTAGAGTCCATTGCCTGATCTCTCTGAGATTTCATTTCCTTTCTAAATCCTTGGCTTTAGCTTCGGATTTTTGCAGTTGTACTTCTAGCTTAGCAACCTTTTCATTTGCTACAATTACACGATTTTTCTCACATGCATAATCATATCTAAATTTGTCTAATACTACTAAATTCTTTTCTAAGTTAGCTTCTACTTCTTTGATTTTTCTTTTTCCTTGTTTGTTAGATTTATATAAAGATAAAAATTCATTTTTCATCTTAAGTAAAGAATCGTAATCTGCTTCGCTTACCTCCACCATGTCTGAGCTATTGAAGGTTTCCCTGTCTGATTCGCTTCCTTCAGCTCCAGCTCCATCTTCTTCATCATCCAGTTTGGCCATCAGTGCCACGTTCTCTTCGTCGCTGTCTGAGGTATCTTCAAGCCAATGATCTTCTTCTGCCATTAAGACCAATCCTTTTTCCTTCTGTTCAGCCAATTGAACTTTCCGGCGATAATAGTTGACATCCTTTTTCTTTGGCATTCTGCATTCTCTAGCAAAGTGTCCAGTCTTACCGCAGTTGAAGCATTTGCCGCCTTGATGAGGAGTTTCAGAGTTGTTTTCCTCATCTTGAGTCTTTCCTTTTGAGTTTGAGGAAGTTCTTTGACGATTGGAGGAGGATCCAGTCTACTTATAATATTTCTTCTGCACAAAGTTTGAGACCAGTGCGAGTTGATTAGCAAGATCTTTGAGTGATATTTCCTTGTCTCCATGTTTTGTAAGATCCTTGAATTCACCATCGGAATCAGATTGTCCTCCCTCCTTAACTTGTGATGGCTGAATATTTTCTTTGTCTTTGGATTGTTTTTGGATTGTTTTCTTAACGATCGTTCAGTCATAAGAGCAAGTGAGTCACTTCCTATTGATTTGATTTCCTCCCTTTCCAAGTGATTGGAATGTTGATTGAGATAGTCGAATATTGTATGGATGCTAACTTTGGTTAGGTCGTTCAGTTGTCTTATCATTATTGCGGTTGCTTCCCATTCTGGATGGAGTGATCCTAAGAATTTGATGTTGATCTCCATTATACTTTTTGTGACTCCATTCGTCTTTAGCTCGTTTAGAAGGACAAGAAATCGATGGAAGGTTTCTCGGAGAGTTTCCCCTTTGTTTGCATGAAATCGATCGTAAGAGATGAGATTATTCGCCATTCTTGCCATTGTGTTGACTTCTGTCCCCTGCATCATGATTCTAAGGGCATCCCACATTTCTTTTGCGCTTTCACCACATTCGAGCTGCATCAAAATGTCATTGGTAATGGCTTGCATCATGTATGATTCATTTTAACCGCCTTTAGTCGTAGTTTTTCTTCATCATTGCATTGGTCGGCTGTTCGCAAGATCCTCTGTTCGTCTCTTGCAGAGTAGTGTCGGTAGTAGCTAGAATTACGGTCTAATACTGTTTGGGTCCATTATATATGGATTCCAGCAAGTTATCTGAGTTGTCCTCGCTTTCAATAAAATTGATGAACCTTCTTTTCCAGACTGCATATTCTCCGTGCCTGATGATGGGAGGTCTAACATCATTTCCCATACTAAAGGAGTCCATTTCTTGTGTTTTGGATATGATCGTTGACGTGTATTGTGAGGAAAGTTGAAATCTGGTCGAAATTTGTTTTTTTTTTTTAAATTTTGATTTTGACTACACGGTTTGAGTCGTGAATTTGGTCACGGATGCAATTCCCGAATTGGTACTCTGACTTGGTTTGCGAATTGGATAGAAAATGATTGATTCGCGAATTGACTTTTGTAGTCGAGTTCGTGAAATGATCTGGGTTTGTGAGTTGAGGACGGGATTCGTGAATTGAGTGATTTGCGAGGCAGCAAGATTCGTGAAATGTGAAGTTCGCGAAATGATAAGGATGAGTTGGTAGGATTCGCAGAACGCTTGAATTGCGAATTGATCTGAGGGTCCGCAGAAAGATGACTGGATTCGCAAATAAAAGATTTGCAGGTATGAAGATTCGCGAACTGACTTGAGAACAACAATTCTCTAAACCTTGGATTTGCAAAAAAACTGGAAAGTAGGATTCCTGAAATTTGAATTCGTAAACAGCAAAGTGCGAATTTGAGACGTTGATCTTGAGGAATCCAACGACAGTTTTATTTCTAATTTGCGAAACTGAGGTTTCGCGAACTCCGTGAACCTAATTCGTGAAATTGGTGCTTTCAATTCACGAAAGTCCTCCTTAAATCAAAATTAGTCAAACTTAACTCAGACTGTGAATTCGCGAATTCTTAACCCTAGATACTCGCCGTTCGCGAATTCAAAGACAAAGCAGAAACGAAGCTGTTCTTCATTTTTGTTGACAAAAATTTCAGAAACTAGCTCCAAATTCGACAGAATAAACTGAAAGCTATTAGACGTGATAGAGGCAAAACTTTGCAGCTTGAAGAACTTAGAGAATCACGCGATAGAGCTAAGGTCAAAATTTTGAGTTCTGTGAAAAAAAAAATCTTGCACTGATCGATTCTTTGGAGCTTCAAGTGAAGTTCCCTCACCTACACGCTTGCTCTGATACCACTTGTAAAGTCCAGACTATCCAATAACTCAGATTATTTCTATGGATTATAGCTTTGATATATGATATGAATAGTGCTTTTGGAGGCTTTGAACATTGAGTACGTGGGTTTAAAATTGGAAAACTTAATTAATGAGGGTTAGGGTTTAAGCTTAAATACCTTGGAAAGGTATTAAGCCCATTGGGCCCCTAACAAGCCCATTACAACTACAACCCAATCTAAGTAAAGTAAAGCATATAAAATACATCAGAAGGAAGAAACAAGACTTAGAATAATATTTTGGACACTTCTTTAATATTCCTAACAGTATATATATATATATATATATATATATATATTTTAAATATATATAAGTAATAGGAATCATTTTTGAATTTTGGTCAACCTCTCGAAACTCGTTCTTAGAAGAGAATTATTGAATCTTTAAGAATTTTTTTTAAAACAATTTAATTTTGACTAAAGATTTTGGATGTTGGTGTTAATAAGTATTTTCGGTCGTCATAAAAATTACCGGGCAGTAATTTTGAATGTGTTTAATCAAATTTTTGGTTCGATTATTTTTCGGACGCTTAGATGACTTTTTAAATATTAAATTTTCGAACTGTTAAGAAAATTTTGGGTCGGAATATTTTTGCTGTTCAAGTTATTCTCGAATTTTGAATCTATTTTAGAGTCAAAAATATTCTTATCATTTAAAATACACTTTGGAATAGTTAAGTTTCGGTTATGAGAATATTCGGGTCTTGCATCAACTTTTGACGTGCGAATATAAATTATCTCGTCTTTGGTCAAATTTGCGAGTAGAAAGGATATTTGAGTACTTAGTCGAAATTTCGGTGGTCAATATTATTTTCGAGAAATATATTTTGAGGCGTTGTATTTCATTTACATAACACATGCATACCATATTAGTACAAGGGGAGAGGATCGTGTTGATACGGTGGGATTTAGAGTGCTGACGAGTGGGAAAGAAAGTGACAGATATTTTGTTGTGGACTGTGTAATAGAGTTGAGGTTAGTACTCAGGCGCCACTCGGGGGGCAAACGTGAGTGACCTGCCTACCCATTAATTTTATCGGAAGGAGCGACCTGGTATGGTAACCTAACGTGAGTGACTTGGTGTACCCTGTGCGCAACAGTGTAGGCTACTGTGGGAATAGGAAGAACCTCAGGAAGGAGCGACCTAACGTGAGTGTCTTGTGTAGGCTACCTGAGTGTACGAATTCCCTGATCCCGTGACCTTATTGTGCGCGCATGGTGCCGAGTTTAACCTAGGGCCCTGTCGAGATGTGTTGAGATGAGTTAGAATGAGATGAGAGTAAAAAGTCGAGCGTGAATTTAATGTGAGATCTATTGGGAGAGGTGTTGAGCGTACATTGCATTCAGGCATATTTTTACCTACTGTGCATTCGCTCAGGGTTTACGTGTTGTAAGTATGATCGAGTTCGACGATGAGATTCGTCGCAACTGAGGCGGGCTGAAGGTGGTGACTCCACGGGCTTTTGAGGGCGGGACTATACATGGATGAAGACCTGTGAAACTGTATCGTGTGCTTTATTTTTCATTTTTAATATTTCGTATCTGAAACTCTGTGATACGTTAAATTTTATTAAAACAACTTTTAATATAATATTTTATGCAAAGAAATTTTTTTGTAAAATGGGTTTCCTACGACTTTCGTTGCGAAATCCGCCATTTACTATTATTAGAAAGTGAGGGTCGTTATAATAAAAAAAGCCATTTCTGACTACAAATAATTGCTTCTACGTGTTCTCTTCAGCCTACAACTTTTAAAAGCACCAATTTCGAAATAGGCTCTACGTCAGAAATTAAGAATAATCATTTTAACACAAATGCCTCTAGGATGACTCGTAGGAAACAAGATCCCGCCATTATGAAAGCATATGGCACTATTCATGCGTTCTCACCTAAGGTATCCCGCAAAGATCGAATCCCCCAAGCACCATAGGACAATATCAAATGAAAAGATCTTTTATACGCTCAAGCCTACCAAAGCATTTTGCCCGTGCTGAAATATCTTCCCTGCAAGGTTCAACCGAAAAGGATTCCTAAATCTCCGCCTTAAAAGTCGAAAGTCGAAAAGGCCAAGTCTTGTACAAAGGGCAAACCCACATCAACTTCTTCGATGTTGACTTGGGTTGTTAGAACTCCTACTAGCACTTATTTAGGAACCATATCTGAAACAACATCTACATCTGCTAATCTGAGAGGACCCATTTACAAGTGGGTGCCTAAAGCTCTCTAATTTGATGTTGCAGATCCCTCACGTGTGGTACATCGACTCTGGTTGCTCCAAACACATTACAGGAAATAAGAGCTGCTGGACAACTACCAAGACCGACCAAATGGAGAAGTCAGATTTGGGAAGAACGACTCGGCTCCGATTATCGGGGTCGGAGATATAATTCTGGAAAATCTGATAATAAAGGATGTCTCCTACGTCGAAGGTCTCCTCCAGAACTTGTTCAGCATAGGCCAGTTCTGTGATAAAGGATTCCAGGTGGTCTTTCATGCTGACCCGGTGCAGAATATTGGACAGTTAGGATAAGGAACTCCTTTAAGGACTTCGGAAATCAAACCTTTACACGATCAACCTGACATCTATGCGGCCCTCGATAGCTGTTTGCCTCATCTCTCAGACTGTAATTCAGAGGAACAGGTTATGGCATCAATGCATGTCTCATCTCAACATTAAAGCTCTTCAAGGTCTTTCGACGAAAAAGTTGGTTCACGTTCTTCCAACTATAGTACTTCAGAAAGAGCATCAATGTCCGGCTTGTCAACTAGGAAAAATGAAGCGAGTGTCTCATCATGTTAAACTGGTTGCTTCTACTTCACGTCCTTTGGAATTGCTAGACATGGACCTCTGTGGACCGATACAGACACAGAGTATCAATGTACGAAAGTATGTGTTGGTTATACACATGGACAAAATTCCTCCGAACTAAGGATGAGACAGGGCACTTGATTATCAATTTCGTGGAATCTACTCAGAATTTACTGCAGCAGACTATTCAAACCATCCGAACATATAATGGATCTGAGTTCAAGAACAAATATCTCAGTGACTGTGACGCCCGGGGCCGACGAGGGCGGGGAGTGATCGCCGGTGCCAAAGAGATGCATGGACAAGGAGTGGCTCCTGGCAGGCTTCTAGGCGAAGGGGTACATGAACGAACCGATCCGACACCCGAAATGAGAGGGGATCCTGAGACTGACAATGTATGGGCGTGTCAGGCTAAGAATCGTATAAAAGAATTGATAGTACTACTCATATCACCAAGGTCGACCTACCTTTTCGGGAGTCTATCCGAAAGAACTTCAAAGTTAAGCGTGCTTGACTTGAAGCAATCTTGGGATGGGTGACCCCCTGGGAAGTTTGCTCAGGGTGCGTGTGAGCGAGGACGAAGCACGCTGAAAGGTTAAGAGGTGGTACAGTGGGGCCAGACTATCAGTACGAGTGTGGTGGGCCCAACCCCACAGGTCCCGGTAGGGACGGATGCTACAGTGACACCCGGTATGGGACGGGATGTTACAGGTGGTATCAGAGCACAACCTCTCGCAGTACGGTGCTGGTTCGGGGACGAACCAGGCGGAAGCTGGTGGGCATGTGACGCCCGGGGCCGACGAGGGCGGGGAGTGATCGCCGGTGCCAAAGAGATGCATGGACAAGGAGCGGCTCCTGGCAGGCTTCTAGGCGAAGGGGTACATGAACTAACCGATCCGACACCCGAATGAGAGGGATCCTTAGACTGACAATGTATGGGCGTGTCAGGCTAAGAATCGTATAAAAGAATTGATAGTACTACTCATATCACCAAGGTCGACCTACCTTTTCGGGAGTCCATCCGAAAGAACTTGAAAGTTAAGCGTGCTTGACTTGAAGCAATCTTGGGATGGGTGACCCCCTGGGAAGTTTGCTCAGGGTGCGTGTGAGCGAGGACGAAGCACGCTGAAAGGTTAAGTGGTGGTACAGTGGGGCCAGACTATCAGTCGGAGTGTGGTGGGCCCAACCCCACAGGTCCCGGTAGGGACGGATGCTACAGTGACACCCGGTAAAAATTTATTTATGGGCCAAATGAAGAAAAATAATGGCCCAAAATAAAAGGTTGGGAGTTGGGTCCTTTAATAAAAATTAATTGGCCGAAAACAAGAAGTGAAAGCCCAAATAAATAAATAATTTAAAAATAACAACAACAATAATAACAATAATAATAATAATTAATTAATTAATGGGGGCCGAAATAATAAAAATAATAAGGTACCTCCATGTAAGTTTGGTACAATAAAACAAAATAATATTTCACCTCTATGTGAGTTTAATACAATATAATAAAAAAAGAAAAATAAAATAATAAAGCCAACTCTACAATTACATGGAGACAAAAATCTACACCTAATGCCTTAGTAAGTGAATCAAATACATCTAATACACCTAATGAGACAAGACCTAATACAACTAATACACCTAATATACCTCATAAGGACATAAATGAAATAAGAAAAAAAGAATAATGAGGAGGTGGAGAGGAGAACGTGAGGGAGAGGAAAGGAAAGAAGAAGAGAGAAAGGAAAGAAAAAAAAAGAAAGAAAAAGAGAGAAAGAAGAGAAGGAGAAAAGGGAGAAGCTCGCGGACGAGGAGAAGCTCGGGATCGAAACTCTAGGGTCGGGATCACACGTAACAATCCGTTACATAGCTCTCTACGAATTAAGGTAGGTGAAGATCACCTACATACGTAAACAATATTAGGATTTGTGAATTTTACGTGTTTTGCATGTTATTCATCGAATTCTTCGTGTTTATGTGATAATAATAATTTGCTTGCATGAAGTTTTCGTTGGTTAGCTTAGGAAGCATGAGATTGAGCATTTTTAGATCTATGAATATTTGGAAATAGGGATAGAGAACTTTAGATTAAGATGATAGAGCAAAACTTGGGGAGAATTAGGGTTTCTTTATTCGTTTCGGCCTGTATGTTCAAAAATTCATATCTAACAATCTAGACCTCGGATTAAAAATCCCTTAGGACAGAATTTAGATTTGCGAGTCTTTTATCTATGGTTAAAATTTCAGGACCATCGGACATCGTGTACCCTAAGATCATTGAAAAATACGAAACTGTCGCAAAACAGCCTACAAAATAGTTATTTTCAAAAATTTAGGGACTTAATCGAATTTTTACAAAATCTGGGGAGTCTGTGTTGTACAATCCCGAACAAAGAATATTTTTAAAGAAATATAAAGCTTTTAAGACATATTTAAAATTCGGAATAAATAATTGGGATCCTTTGTGCAATTTTCAAAAATTCGGGTACTAAATTGATAAGTTTCAAAAAAAAAATCTGGGGATTAAAAATGTAAAAATTCAAACAGGGAATATTTAAAAAATACTGAATTTCTTTTGGAGAGAAATTAGAACTTTCCAAAAGTTTTGGGGTGCTAAATAAATTTATATAAATTCGATTAGGATTAAATTAGAACTTTTCAAAAGTTTAGGGACGTTAGTTAAATTTATATAATCTCGGCTAGGATGAAATTAGAATTTTTCAAAAGTTGTGAATGCTAAATAAATATATATAAATTCGGCTAGGATTAAATTGGAACTTTTCAAAAGTTATTGGGGACTAAATAATACTTGATAAGGATCAAATTGAAACTTTTCAAAAGTTTGAGTACTAAAAATTTATATTGAGTTTCGGCTAGAGTATAAATGAAAGTTTCAGAAATTTTTAGGTTTTTAAATAAATAATTTAAAACTTGGCCGGGGTTAAATTATAATTTTCAAAATTTTCGGAGGGTTAAATAAATAATTAAAAATGGCCGAGGAGTTCTTTTGCAAAATTACAGGATATTAGAATAATTAAATTTTCATTAAATTTGATTGGAGTCAATGTAAATTTTCGGAAAAACACTCGGTATTAAAAATAAATAATTATTAAAATCAGTAGGGTTCGAAAATTAACTTTTCAGAAATTTATGGGGTTAAATAAATAATCAATAAATGCGGTTGAGGTCAATTTCAAATCTCTAGAAACTTTTGAGTTTAAATAAATGATTAATGAATTCGGTTGGGGTCATTATGAAATTTTCGGAAATTCCGAGGGGTTAATTGTAAATTTTCTAAAATATTTTTAAAACTTAATCTAAAACTGGCGTTGGAGTGAATTGTAAGTAGAAAGAATTAAACTTAGAACTTTTAGTTTAAGATCGAGAGGGAATTCTGTGGTTATGGTTCCGGGCCGATTAAAAATCGAAACGCGGGCTTTGGGTTCGAATTATTTGTCGAATGTTGACGTTGGGAATCGGGCCGAGTTAATACCTCGGGCCGATATGTAATGTGGAAAGGATATGTTGCATTTTTGGTGTTGCATCTTTATTTGCACGGCATTTGCATACACGTGTTACGAGGGGAGTACAGAGTCATGAAAGTGTTGTCTAGAGACGCGAGTGAGATGGTTTATGAATGAGAAATGTTGATGAGTTGTATGAGTGAGGTTAGGACTAAGGTGCACTTTATATGGAGGGAGTGGGGCCTCCCGAGCTACTGACCCCTTGTGGGGAGTGGGGCCTCCCGAGCTACAGACCCCTGCGCGCGCGTGTTGCCTTTAGTACCTAAGTCTCGGGCCCTGAATGTGATGTGATGATATGAGATATGAGAGTCGAGCGTGTACATTTATTAGATAAGTCGGGATTGGGATGTGAGAGCATTTGCATTCATGCATATTTTCATCTACTGGGCAAAAGCTCAGGGTTTACGTGTGTAGGTAAGATGGCTGATGGCGATGACTCCACGGACTTTTGAGGGCGGCGCAGTACATGGTACGCGACCTGTGGAACGAGTTTATGTTTCGTGTTTTTAAGTTTGGGCTTGGCCTTATTGGGCTTCGGCCAAATGAATCAAAATGTGTTTGGGTTTGAACTTATGGATTTAGACATCGAACGTATTTGTATTATTATATTTTAAAAGTTTTAATTAAATGGTTTTTCGCTGCTTACGCTGCGAAAATCCGCCAAAATACGTATCTAGGAAGTTGGGTCGTTACAGGAACCCAAACACATTTTGGGTTCAATGGTCCTGAAATTTTAACCATAGATAAAAGACTTGCAAATCTAAATTCTGTCCTAAGGGATTTTTAATCCGAGGTCTAGATTGTAAGATATGAATTTTTGAACCTACAGGCCGAAACGAATAAAGAAACCCTAATTCTCCCCAAGTTTTGCTCTATCATCTTAATCTAAAGTCCTCTATCCCTATTTCCAAATATTCATAGATCTAAAAATGCTCAATCTCATGCTTCCTAAGCTAACCAACGAAAACTTCATGCAAGCAAATTATTATTATCACATAAACACGAAGAATTCGATGAATAACATGCAAAACACGTAAAATTCACAAATCCTAATATTGTTTACGTATGTAGGTGATCTTCACCTACCTTAATCCGTAGAGAGCTACGTAACGGATTGTTACGTGTGATCCCGACCCTAGAGTTTCGATCCCGAGCTTCTCCTCGTCCGCGAGCTTCTCCCTTTTCTCCTTCTCTTCTTTCTCTCTTTTTCTTTTTTTTTTTCTTTCCTTTCTCTCTTCTTCTTTCCTTTCCTCTCCCTCACGTTCTCCTCTCCACCTCCTCATTATTCTTTTTTTTCTTATTTCATTTATGTCCTTATGAGGTATATTAGGTGTATTAGTTGTATTAGGTCTTGTCTCATTAGGTGTATTAGATGTATTTGATTCACTTACTAAGGCATTAGGTGTAGATTTTTGTCTCCATGTAATTGTAGAGTTGGGTTTATTATTTTATTTTTCTTATTTTATTATATTGTATTAAATTCACATAGAGGTGAAATATTATTTTGTTTTATTGCACCAAACTTACATGGAGGTACCTTATTATTTTTATTATTTCGGCCCCCATTAATTAATTAATTAATTACTATTATTGTTATTATTGTTGTTGTTGTTATTTTTAAATTATTTATTTATTTGGGCTTTCACTTCTTGTTTTCGGCCAATTAATTTTTATTAAAGGACCCAACTCCCAACCTTTTATTTTGGGCCATTATTTTCTTCATTTGGCCCATAAATAAATTTTTGGTCCATTTAAATTTTCGGGCCCAATTGTAAATTTTTGGGCTCGTTTTGAAAAGAAATCATTTCTTGTTCGAAAGTCGATTTCGTACATTTCGAATATTATTTAAGTAATCTCGTACAAATTTTGCGGGTATTACATCCTCCCCCTTATAAGAATTTCGTCCCCGAAATTACAGTATGGAGAATAATTCGGGGTACTTCTTTCTCATTTCTTTTTCTCGTTTTCAAGTGACTTCTTCCAATGCTTGGTTTCCGCCACAAGACCTTCACGAGAAGTATGTTATTATTTCGAAGACGTTTCACCTCGTACATCAAAATTTCCACCGGCCTTTCTTTATAGCTCAAGCCCGGTTTAAATTGTTGATGAAGTGATTCGCTTCTCAGCACCTGATTCGGGTTTGCAACGTATTTACGTAAAGTTGATACGTGAAATACGTGGTGGACTTTGGCTAGCGAGGCGGGTAACTCCAACTGATACGCAATTTCTCCTACTCTCTTGAGTATTTTGAAAGAGCCAATGTACATTGGGCTCAATTTGCCCTTTTCCCCGTATCGCTCCACGCCTCTCATTGGTGAATTTTTTTTAATTATTTTTTTTAAAGGCTTGATCACATTCGTTGAATTACAACGGCCCTCGTATCTTGTCTGCATGACTCTTCTGACGACTTTGGGACGTTTGCATCCTCTCCCGGAATTTCCCACAGCGTCATTTCACGAATCATTGCAGGACCCAACAACGCTTTCTCGCCGATTTCATTCCAATGAATTGGGGATCGACATTTACGCTCGTTCAAGGCTTCGTAAGGCTCAATCCCGATCGTGGCTTGATAGCTGTTGTTATAGGAAAACTCTATTAGTGGAAGGTATTTGCTCTGCCTGGAAATCCAGGTTGCACGTTCTCAACATATATTCGAGCGTCTGGATTGTTCTCTCAAGCTGTTCGTACGTCTGAGAGTGATATGCCTGTTGAAGGACAGTTTCGTCCTCATGGTCTTTCGTAATCTCACCCAGAATTGGGACAGAAATCTCGAATCCCGATCTGAGACGATTGAAATCGGGATCCCAAGGAGTCTCACAATTTCTTTTATGTACAACTCCTGCGTACTTCTCCATGGAACCAGTTTGATTGATTGGTAGGAAATGGGTAGATTTAGTCAATTTGTCGACGATCACCCAGACTGCATCATGGCCCTAACCCAAGCACTACCACCAAGCTATCTTGCACAAACATTGGAGAGAGACCATGGAAGAAGAGCTAAGAGCTATGGATAGCAATCGAACTTGGAACATAGTCCCTCTACTTGTAGGAAAGCAATCTATAGGGTGTCAATGGGTATACAAAGCCAAGTACAACTCCGAAGGAGTTATCGAAAGGTATAAGGATCGGTTAGTAGCCAAAGGCTATAACCAAAGGGAAGGTATCGACTACATTGAAACTTTTTCTCCTGTTGTTAAATCGGCTACCGTGAAAATCATACTTTCTTTGACTGCTTCTAACAAGTGGCATTTGTTTCAACTTGACATAAATAATGCTTTTCTTAGCGGGGATCTATTGGAAGAAGTCTATATGGATATTCCATTGGGATATTCAGTTCCAAATACTGTGAATTCATCCAATAAGTTAGTGTGTGGGTTATACAAATCAATGTATGGCCTTAAACAATCATCTAGACAATGGATCTCAAAATTTTCTCAAGCATTACTTCGGTTTGGTTTTAAGCAAATTGAGTCATATCACTCATTATTTGTTAAGGGTAAGGATCTAGATCTTGTTATCTTGCTTGTGTATGTAGATGATATATTGTTGTTGGCCCTTGTTTGAAGGTTATCGATGCTACTAAACATTATTTGCAGAATTTATTTAAGCTCAAGACTTGGGACAGCTTAAATTCTTCCTTGGGATAGAAATTGCTAGATCATCTGCAGGTTTATGTTTATCACAACGTCAATATGCTCTCAAGCTGCTTGAAGATGCAGAATATTTGGCTTCAAAACCTGCTTTGACTCCCATGGACCCAAAAGTTAAGCTCACTGATTCAGAGGGGGACTTACTGCCTAATCCCAACCAATATCGAAGTCTAATAGGCCGATTGCTGTACCTGACGTTTACAAGACCGGACATCACCTTTGTCGTTCACAAGCTTAGCCAATATATGGCAGCTCCGAGGAAGCCCCAGTGGCCGTTCATCGTTTGCTACGATACATTAAAGGAACCCTAGGGCAGGGCCTGTTTTTCTTTAGTTCGTTGGGTTCTCAGATCTGGGCTTTTTCAGATTTCGACTGGGCTTCTTGCGTTGATACACGAAGGTCGATGATAAGAACGAAAATCGAAAATCAACGGTGAAGCACCGTTGCCCAAATCAACGATAAACGTTGCCCAAAATCAACGATAAAATAACGTTGTCCCAAAGTCTTTAGGCTAATAACCTTCTTTATTATGAGATAAGATGATTATTACAGAAGGGTTTATGCCTATTTATAGACTCTACTACGATACTAATAAAGGACGTGATTCTAGAGAATCAGTAATAAATGCTAGGAAACTTAATAATTAGTAAGAAGATTCCCGTTTAATTATAGAAATATAATCCTAATAATTAATGCTAAGAAACTCTTCTTCCTGCTCACGAAAAGTGGGCTCAAGCCCGTCCCCGCCTTCGGTAAGCAAATATGGGCCTCGGCCTTTGCCCCGCTCTCTATCAATTCCATTCCCCTTCGAAACAACCTTGTCCTCAATGTAGAAATATGGAAACTGGTTAGGAGATCTTACTCATCAAAGTAGCATCAACCCCGCGCTGCCCTACCGCCTTAAATAGTTGCTCGTCTTCTGCACCCTTTTTATGTTCCTTCCTCCATGCTAGCACCTCCTCGGGCTCCCACACCGACCCCATTGTCATCTCCAAACTCTCCGGCAATTCCGCCTCCACAGAATGGCTTCCCACCACATTGGGGCACATCGCGAGATCCCCTCGTAACTCCACTCGATTGCCACCCCACTCGAAACTCATGGTTAGAGTTTCCCCAATTCGTGCAAACTTCTCGCAGCGTAGCGAGCCATGCAACTCCCAGAATTACGTTAACCCCGCCCAAAGCGAACACATAATAGTCTACCTTGATAGCGCACCCTGAAAACGAGATAGGTAGCTGCTTACACACCCCTTCTGACTCATGTCTATGCATGTCGCCTAACTGCACATTGCATTTGCCCGTCTTATTCGGGTTAAATTGAAGCAAGGAAACCAAGGATGAGGAAATAAAATTGTGGTTTGAGCCACTATCAATCAATATCGTCACCATGCGTCCTCCCACGATGCCGCGTAACCTCATCGTGCGAGGGTTGGAAATTTCGGCCATGGAATAAACCAGAAGATTGCCACCTTCTTCATCTGAACACACTTGGTTTTTTTGAACTTCTTCCTGCCCCGTCACCTCATAATACTGGTAATGTTGGAGATCAACTTCGTCCTCCTCAGCCAACATCACTCTTAGTTGTTTGAACGGACAGTCATGCGTAGGTGTAAATGGTTTCTTACACTTAAAGCACAACCCCTTTGCTCTTAGGTCTTCTAATACCCTCGGTGGAAGTCGAGTGAATCTGGAGCGGGCAATGGACTGTCCGGACAGTCCTGAATTCGTTCCGAGGGATTGCGTGGCCGGTTTAGAGAAGCTCCCGGTCGAATCCCGCGTACTACCACCCACTGCTGTCGCATTACTCTCCCCGGGCAGCCTCGAAAAATTGCCCGAATTCATCCCCGAACCACTGAAAGTCTGACTCTCTCGCCCTCCACTCTGAAAAGACATATTATACTCTATATCCCTTGCTAGTTCAATTGCCCTCTCCAAATCATTTGGGCGAAGAAGACGCAACGATCCCCGGATCGGGCCCTTCAATCCGTTCATGAAATAGCCCAATGTGCATCAGATAGCCCCGTAACTTGACCCGCCAATTGGACAGATGTAATCCTTCACTGTGCCTATTTGTCATACTCCAGACTACCGCTCAAACTTACTATCCTTAAATCGCGTATCGAAACGTGCCACCAACGCCTGCGTGGACTCGTCCCACGAAATCACAGGCTTTCGCGCTTTCGTCCATGTCAACCAGTGCAAGGCAGATCCATCCATGGCAACTCCAGCTGCAGCCACCTTCCTTCCCGGCGGTGTGTTGTTTAATTCGAACTGTTGTTCGGCCCGTGCTATCCACCAAATCGAATCTATCCCTTCAAACAACTGCAGAAGCGTCAGGGTAGCACCCCCAAGAACCTGATCGTCCGCGGGCAGCGTCACCTGGCCCGTGACGGACACCTCCGTCTCCTCCTCTGATGACTTCAGAATCACCTTTGACAACGCAGCCAAGGACGCCGTGATTTCGGCCAATTGTGCACCTTGTGCGTCCAGCTTTCCACCTTGTGCGTCCAGCTTTGCACCTTGCGCGTCCAGCTTTTCCCTTATGTCGGCTTGATCGGTCTCCAACTTATCCAAACAATCGGTGTTTGATCTCGTCATTCCGGCGAGAACGGGATCCGGCAGGTCGGGCCACTTGATAAGAACGAATATTGAATATCAACGGTGAAGCACCGTTGCCCAAATCAATGATAAACGTTGCCCAAAATCAACGATAAAATAAAGTTGCCCCAAAGCCTTTAGGCTAATAACCTTCTTTATTATGAGATAAGATGATTATTACAAAATGCAATTTAATTTCAGTTAGCGCATGAACAATGAGTAATGATCTACACGTGATTTTCTTTGCTAACCATGTTGTGATTCAAATTCGACACAACGATTGATTGGAAAGGGTAGCTTGGTGCAAGTATTATATTTGTTTGATGTAGCTAATGTAATCCCTTCGAATTTTAAAGTACTTTTTTCTAGTTGCTTGCTAAAATCACACCAGATACTTGGCATAAGAGGTTATGACATCCTTCATATCAAAAGATAGAGTTCTTGAGGCAGATCCTAAAGTGTAATAAAGTATATGATAAGAGCAGTTTTTGTAAAATATGTCCTTTGGCAAAACAACGAAGGTTGCCTTTTGATTCTGATCCAAAAAATTTCATGTTCCATTTTTATTTAGTATATTGTGACATATGGGTTCCTTTTCAAGTTGCTTCATATAGTAACCACATGTTTTTCCTTACTTTGGTCGATGACCATTCAAGATTTACATGGACTTTTTTGCTGAAGCAAAAATCAGAGGCAAAATCAGTCATCATGTTTTTCTTCCAAATGGTTAAGACACAATTCAAATGTGTAGTCAAGATGTTTAGGACTGATAATGCTAAAGAACTGAATCTTGCTGATTCTTTCATAACACAGATACTTTGCAACAATTTTCTTGTGTCCCAACAAAACTCAATAGTTGAAAGAAAACACCATCTTTTAAATGTGGTAGGTCTTTATTGTTTCAATCTTATTTACCTATTGACTTTGGAGTGAATGCGTGCTCACTGCTACATTCTTAATCAATAGAACGCCATCTAAGGTTGTAAAAAATAAATCTCCATTTGAGATCTTATTTCAAAAACCAGTTGATTATATGAGTTTGAGAGTATTGGGTGTTTGTGTTTTGGTTCTACATTGACTGCTAATAGAAATAAATTCCAGCCTCGAGCTAAGCCATACGTTTTTATAGGATATCCTAATGGTATTAAAGGATACAAGCCCTTAGATTTAAAAACTAGAACTGTGTTTGTTTACAGAGATGTTTCTTTTCAGGAAAATGTCTTCCCTTCAGCTGATAGTTGTCCAAGGAATGGCGAGGCTTCTGTGATAGACATGTGGTCAGACTTTGTTCTGCCTAACCTGTGAAAAATCATATGGAAGTTGAAATTGTGAGGAGTAGCAATGAAAATTCAACAACTTCAGAAATACAAAATGCAGAAGAAGATTTCAGCAGTGATGTCAATAATGGTGTAGCAGATGGGGAACAGGTGCTTCGAAGGTCAAGCAGACAGATCAAATTGCCTTCTTACTTGCAGGATTTCCATTGAATGAATTCAGGAATGTACAAGACATCCTTCAATACTAGTCCATGGTCCAAATTTATAGTACCAGCTTTATTTACATGAATGACTGCATTATTTGGCAAAGTAACACATGTAGGGGATATGCCATATAAAATATTAAAAGAATCTTTCTTGCAACAGATGTGCCTTGAAGCACCAGAGTCAATAATCCAATAATTGTTTGATGAAATGAAGGTATACCAAAAGATAAACAGATACCTTCCGACTTATCTGTGGTCGGCATATTGGAGAGGTTCTGACCCGATTGATTAACCAATAGCTGAAACTGTTGAAGTTGGTGGGGATTAAGCTGCTGGATGAAACTCTCAGCAATGTTCATTGTCTTAGCAGCTTTATTGTTTCCATCGACATGCTCATCTGTGGAGACTTGATTGATTCTTCCAAATTTTGGCTTGTTATGTTCCTTAGGAATTGATGAACTGTTCCTATTCTGCGCCTTGAACCCCGGAGGAAATCCATGGATTCTATAACAAGTTTCAATTGTGTGACCCGGTCTACCACAATGCGTACAAAATGGCCGATTGCCTTCTTTCCTTGACTGACCTGAGATCTTTCTAACTTCTGAGGATGCAATATTTTGAGAATTCTTGGAAAACATCGTAAAGCTTGGAAATGAATCTGTCATTGAAGGCGTAGAAACGATTTGCCTTTGTCGTTCTTCTTGATTAATTAAAGAGAACACTCTATTGATTGGAGGTACGGGATCCAGCAAGAGAATTTGTCCTCGGACATTAGAGAATGAGTCATTGAGTCCCGTTAAGAAGGTGATGACGTAATCCCTTTCGAAATATGTCTGAAGTTCTTTTACTCCACCACACGAACACTTTCCACACGAACATGAAGGTCTGAAATTATTTAATTCATCCCATAACGCCTTGATCTTGGTGAAATACAAGCTGACGGTCGATTGATTTTGGGACAAGCCAAGTAATTCCTTGCAAAGATTTCCTTTGAGACGGAATTTAGAATCCACGAAATTACAATATCGTTGTTTTGTTTCCATGCCAGAAATGTTTTCTTATCAGTCTCGTCAGGTGCAAGAATAGTACCATCGATGAAACCTTTCTTGTTCTTCACGGACAAGGCGATGGACATCGATCTTTCCCATGAAGCATAGTTGTCAAAGGTTGATGAGCAAGCACCAGGCTGGGACTATCTGTGTGATGTAGATAATATGGATGTAAAGGATCATCTAACACTGGTGCTGTGGAATTGATCGTTGAATCAGCCATCTATGTCGAAGGATTATTTGGGCGATTTCAAAGTTGATTCCGCTACAGAGATGAGAGGATCTTAAATTCTTGATGCCAATCTATTGAGGATTGGAGAGGCTCAAAATTAAGTCTGTGAAGAGTTACAAGAATCTTGAAATCGATTATGTAGGAGATGTTTGTTTGTGCGATTATGAGAGATTAATCAGATGAAAATCGCAGCATAGTGCGCTCTGATACCATAATAGATTTTCACATTAATAACTGAGAGTTCTATTAACCAGTTTCTTAACAGAGACTGAAAAGTAATTAAATAAATGACGAAGGGATACAGATATTTATCTCTCTTTCATCCTAACTACTTTATCTAACTATAGCAGAATAATACAGCACAACTCTTTTATTTAGCAATTGTTTCATCTGAGTGAGTGTGGCTCTTCAACAACATCTTCAACATGCATATCTTCCAATAGTTACTAAATAAAAATCTATATAATCTGTTATTTGATGATTCAATCACAAAATATATATTAATTATATTTAAAGATACCAGTTTGACTCCGGTTTGATTCAGGTTTTATATCGGTTAAACCACTAAACCCAATAAAATTTTCGGTCCAGTTCGGAAATCCGGTCTCGGAACCTTTCTTCGAATAAGATGTAAAACACAAAGGGTCTTAGCCTTTGACGTGGTCAAGTTTAAAAATAGCAATCTTGACTTATTTTTTTGGTCAATAGCACTCTTTTAATTAACACTTAATCATCTTCTTGTAATCCCTTATTATTAATAAAAAACAAAAATAAAATACAACGCCTGAAATGAATTAAAAGATGCACGTCCATTTGCAGCAGAAAGCATTCATTCCACCTCACCGAATTATTCTTCTTCTTTTTCATCATCCTTAAGAAAAATCACCTACAATTTCTTCTGCTTCTGCAAGTCAGTCAACCCGACCTCATATCAGCTTCTTCACAGGCGAAGGAACACTCGAAAGCCCTCAGTGAAAGATTTCGATCACGCTTCACTATAAGTATTTTTCCTGGTCGTATTTTGAATATAATCATCTAAATTGTAACTCTCAGTCCTAAACCCTGTTTCCAAGTAAATAGGTTCTCAGAGCTTCGAAATTCCGATCTGGAATGCCGAACATGTTCATTGTTCGCTTTTCGAAACGTCCAGTTGATCAGGGGACCCTGCTTGAAAGCAGGCAACCCGCGCGTTAGATCATGGGACCCTATATAAAAGCAGGAGTCCCGCACATTAGCGCGGCAAATAAATTCACGGGACCCGCACATAAATTCATGGGACCCGCGCATCAGTGGATGGTTCCCGCACATTAGTGCCGGTGCATTAGATCATGGGACCCACACATAAATGCAGGGTACCTGCGCGCAAAAACTGGGGACCCGCGCAGAATCGCTTCTTATTGATAGGTCCCATGCCCCCACACACACGTTGGTCGTAAACCCTAATTTCATTTTCTTCAAATGTTATATACTGATGTGTGGCCATGAGAGCGTCAAATTTCCGTTGGAAGGACTGTTAGTCGTGGTCATGCTTCATGCGTTTTTTTCTTTTTTTCCTCAAGAATTCGATATAATAATGTTGGCTTCAACGTTAACGCTGCTAGTTTTATTTCGATCTTCCCCAAATTGATTATTTCCACTCCGAGTTGGCACAGGTTCGTATTCACTGATTTATGGCTGAAAGCTTCTGCGACTACGTTCGCTTTTCCTGGGTGATAATTTATTGCACAGTCGTAGTCTTTTGCTAACTCGAGCCATCGTCTTTGCCTCATGTTTAACTCCTTCTGCGTGAAAAAGTACTTTGGGCTTTTATGATATGTTAAGATCTCGCATCGTTCTCCGTATAGATAATGTCGCCAAATTTTCAGGGCAAACACCACTGTTGCGAGTTCCAAATCGTGTGTGGGGTAATTTTTCTAGTAGGATTTGAGCTGTCGGGAGGCATACGTAATTACCTTCCCGTTCTGCATCAACCCGCACCCCAAGCCATTTTTTTTAGGCATCACTGTATACCGAAAATTTTTCCATACCAGAGGGTATTGTAAGAACAGGAATTGTTGTCAGTCGTTTCTTCAACTCCTTGAAGTTTACTTCACAAGCTTCCGTCCACCTAAATGGAACGTTCTTCATAAGTTAAGTCTGGCTTTCTTCACCGTTATTGTCACGATGAGCAGGTGTCGTTGGACCCAAGATGGCGCGCGATCTAATGGTCAGGATTTGAAGGCTGAAGATTTAATTATGTTTCCAGGATATCGCGCAAAAAGATCGACGGCTGAGATGTTTAAGAAGTGAAAGAATCGGATGGTGAATCGTGAGCGTTGGATCAAAAATCGGACGGATAGTAGTGAAGGTGCTATTTCACTTACAGAGTCGCATGCGATTCTTGCTCTAACACGTAGAAATGCAATACCACGTGGCGACTTGTGGAGCGTTCAATGGGATAAAATGGACGGTGAAGATAGATTGCGAATTCACGCTTAAACAGATTTCTATCTTATTAATGTCGGATTTCTAGTTCACTTTCTCGAGCATGTAACTTCTTTTAGAGTGAAAATCATCGTGAGGTGAAAACGCGAGAGTTGTAGAAGAGATAGAGATCTGTAACTTTCGTGTTGTGATCAATAAGAAAGGAAGCTCGGTTGATCCATGGACATAGGTTGAAGTTCTGTCTTGTTTGTGCGTTAGTTCGCCGTACTAAATTCATTGATGTGACAGTCTACGCAGTGCATGTAAATACGGCATTGATTTAAACGTGAGCACAATTTATTTGTCGTAATGGACATCAACATTACCCCAACAATATACGTAAACAATATTAAATAACATTTATTTAATATTTATTTGGATTATAATTAAAAATTAATAACAAAATTTATTTTTAATACGTTGGGGATCGTTGGATTTCCTCCAAGATTATACATTACGAAAATTAAATGATGTGGTTGGAGAGAATTGTGTTGTGGTGCAAAATAGCGTACATCAAGTACCTATTTATAGGCGTGAGTGAAGCGAAGGATAAGCAAGATTAATTTCTAGTTTCCTTCGAACGCCGTATAAAGATAAACTTCATAAATTTGGAGATCAGATTTTTCTTCGAGCGTCGTAATCTCGCACAGGAAGAAAATCACATTGGAAATCTTTGGGCCAAAGATTTGAGATAAGGAATTATTTGAGATAAGTAAACTTCAATAAATTTGGAGATCAGAGATCACGCACAGGAAGAAAATCACATTGGACTTTTATCACAAAAATCCAATCCAAAATCTCGAAAAAAGATGTTGATGTCCATTACGACAAATGAATTGTGCTCACGTTTAAATCAATGTCGTATTTACATGCACTGCGTAGACTGTCACATCAATGAATTTAGTACGGCGAACTAACGCACAAACAAGACAGAACTTCAACCTATGTCCATGGATCAACCGAGCTTCCTTTCTTATTGATCACAACACGAAAGTTACAGATCTCTATCTCTTCTACAACTCTCGCGTTTTCACCTCACGATGATTTTCACTCTAAAAGAAGTTACATGCTCGAGAAAGTGAACTAGAAATCCGACATTAATAAGATAGAAATCTGTTTAAGCGTGAATTCGCAATCTATCTTCACCGTCCATTTTATCCCATTGAACGCTCCACAAGTCGCCACGTGGTATTGCATTTCTACGTGTTAGAGCAAGAATCGCATGCGACTCTGTAAGTGAAATAGCACCTTCACTACTATCCGTCCGATTTTTGATCCAACGCTCACGATTCACCATCTGATTCTTTCACTTCTTAAACATCTCAGCCGTCGATCTTTTTGCGCGATATCCTGGAAACATAATTAAATCATCAGCCTTCAAATCCTGACCATTAGATCGCGCGCCATCTTGGGTCCAACGACACCTGCTCATCGTGACAATAACGGTGAAGAAAGCCAGACTTAACTTATGAAGAACGTTCCATTTAGGTGGACGGAAGCTTGTGAAGTAAACTTCAAGGAGTTGAAGAAACGACTGACAACAATTCCTGTTCTTACAATACCCTCTGGTATGGAAAGATTTTCGGTATACAGTGATGCCTAAAAAAAATGGCTTGGGGTGCGGGTTGATGCAGAACGGGAAGGTAATTACGTATGCCTCCCGACAGCTCAAATCCTACGATACTCCCTCCATATAAAGTGCGCCTTAGTCCTAACCTCACTCATACAACTCATCTACCATTTCTCATTCATAAACCATCTCACTCACTTCTCCGTACAACTCTCATGACTCCGCACTCCCCTCGTAACACGTGTATGCAAACCGTGCAAATAAAAATGCAACATATAACATATCCTTTCCTCATTCTATATTACATATCGGCCCGAGGTATCAGCTCGGCCCGATTCCAAGAATCAACACTCAACAAATAATTCGGGTCAAAAGCCCGCGTTCCGATTTTTAATCGGCCCGAAACCGTAACCACCGAACTCCCTCTCGATCTTATACTAAAAGTTCTAAGTTTAATTCTTTCTACCTCACGACTCTGATTTCACCCCAACGCCAGCTTTAGTTTAAGTTCCAAAATATCAACTTTCCCAAATTTAAAATTATTTTCAGCACTATATCAAATTTTCAGAAATTACAATTTTTGCTCCGAAACCTTTGAAAATCCCCAGCCGAATATTTTTAATAATTATTTAGCCCCAAGACTTTTGACAATTCTCCATTTAACCCTAGCCGAGATACTTAATATTTATTTGGATTATAAATAAATAAATCCTAATAATATTTATTTGTATTTTCGTAATGTATAAATAGGTGTTGTAATTTATTTTGTGTTGTCGTAATGTATAACAACAGCTATCAAGCCACGATCGGGATTGAGCCTTACGAAGCCTTGAACGAGCGTAAATGTCGATCCCCAATTCATTGGAATGTAATCGGCGAGAAAGCGTTGTTGGGTCCTGCAATGATTCGTGAAATGACTAAAGCTGTGGGAAAATTCCGGGAGAGGATGCAAACGTCCCAAAGTCGTCAGAAGAGTCATGCAGACAAGATACGAGGGCCGTTGTAATTCAACGAATGTGATCAAGCCTTTAAAAAAATAATAAAAAAAATTCACCAATGAGAGGCGTGGAGCGCTACGGGGAAAAGGGCAAATTGAGCCCAATGTACATTGGCTCTTTCAAAATACTCAAGAGAGTAGGAGAAATTGCGTATCAGTTGGAGTTACCCGCCTCGCTAGCCAAAGTCCACCACGTATTTCACGTATCAACTTTACGTAAATACGTTGCAAACCCGAATCAGGTGCTGAGAAGCGAATCACTTCATCAACAATTTAAATCGGGCTTGAGCTATAAAGAAAGGCCGTGGAAATTTTGATGTACGAGGTGAAACGTCTTCGAAATAATAACATACTTCTCGTGAAGGTCTTGTGGCGGAAACCAAGCATTGGAAGAAGCCACTTGAAAACGAGAAAAAGAAATGAAAAAGAAGTACCCCGAATTATTCTCCATACTGTAATTTCGAGGACGAAATTCTTATAAGGGGGGAGGATGTAATACCCGCAAAATTTGTACGGGATTACTTAAATAATATTCGAAATGTACGAAATCGACTTTCGAACAAGAAATGATTTCTGTTCAAAACGAGCCCAAAAATTTACAATTGAGCCCGAAAAATTTAAATGGACCGAAAATTTATTTATGGGCCAAATGAAGAAAATAATGGCCCAAAATAAAAGGTTGGGAGTTGGGTCCTTTAATAAAAATTAATTGGCCGAAAAGAAGAAGTGAAAGCCCAAATAAATAAATAATTTAAAAATAACAACAACAACAACAACAATAATAACAATAATAATAATTAATTAATTAATGGGGGCCGAAATAATAAAAATAATAAGGTACCTCCATGTTCTTAAATACGTATTTTGGCGGGTTTTACGCAGCGTATGCAGCGGAAAGCCCATTTAATAAAAACTTTTTATTACATAATAATATTCAAGTACTGGGCCGAAGCCCAAAAGTCTAAACCCGTAAATAAAAAATGTTTTACAACACAAACATTATTGTATTAGACCGAAGCCCGAAACATGACTGAAAATACTCCACAGGTCTCGTTCCATGTACTGCCCCGCACTCAAAAGACCGTGGAGTCACCGCCATCAGCCGCCTCACCTACATACGTAAACCCTGAGCTTTTGCCCAGTAGATGAAAACATGCAATGCAAATGCTCTCACACCCCAATCCCGACATAACTCACAAAATACACGCTCGACTCTTTTCTCATATCTCATTCCATCACATCACATCAGGGCCCGAGACTTAGGTACTAAAGGCAACACGCGCGCGCAGGGGTCCGTAGCTCGGGAGGCCCCACCCCCACAAGGGGTCAGTAGCTCGGAGGCCCCACTCCCTCCATATAAAGTGCGCCTTAGTCCTAACCTCACTCATACAACTCATCTACCATTTCTCATTTATAAACCATCTCACTCACTTCTCCGTACAATACTCTCATGACTTCGCACTCCCCTCGTAACACGTGTATGCAAATGCCGTGCAAATAAAAATGCAACATATAACATATCCTTTCCTCATTCTATATTACATATCGGCCCGAGGTATCAGCTCGGCCCGATTCCAAGAATCAACACTCAACAAATAATTCGGGCCAAAAGCCCGCGTTCCGATTTTTAATCGGCCCGAAACCGTAACCACCGAACTCCCTCTCGATCTTATACTAAAAGTCCTAAGTTTAATTCTTTCTACCTCACGACTCTGATTTCACCCCAACGCCAGCTTTAGTTTAAGTTCCAAAATATCAACTTTCCCAAATTTAAAATTATTTTCAGCACTATATCAAATTTTCAGAAATTACAATTTTTGCTCCGAAACCTTTGAAAATCCCCAGCCGAATATTTTTAATAATTATTTAGCCCCAAGACTTTTGAAAATTCTCCATTTAACCCTAGCCGAGATACTTAATATTTATTTGGTACTTGGAAATTTTTCCGAAATTTTACAATTAAACCCCGACCGAAATATTTAATATTTATTTAATACCTCAGAATTTCCGAAGAATTGCGCAAAGGCCCCAATTGACTTTAATAATATTTATCTAGTTTCCTCGGGAATTCTGCAATCATATAGATCCCTAACCAAAATTTTATTATTTATTTAATTTCATAAACTTTCGATCTTTATACAATTCACCCCAACCAAATTTTTATAATATTTATTTTTAGTCCGCGAGTTTCAAAAACTCAATTTTTAACCCAACCAATTTTTGTAGATTATTTATTTAATCCCCAAAAATTTCTAAATATTTAATTTTGACCCCACCAAATTTAATGATTATTTATTTAAGCCCCAAAAATTTCTAAATATTTAATTAATAACCCCAACAAAATTTTTAATCCCCTATTCGGAATTTTACAACACAGACTCCCTGGATTTTGTAAAATTTTGATTAAGTCCCAAAATTTTAAAAATAACTATTTTATACGGCTGTTTTGCGACAGTTTCAGATTTCTCAATGATCACAAAGTAAACGATGTCCGATGGACCTGAAATTTTTACCACACATAAAGGACTTGCAAATCTTAATTCTTTTAAAAGGAATTTGTAATCCGAGGTCTAGATTGTCAGACATGAATTTTTGAACCTCTTGGCCGAAATGGATAAAGAAAACCCTAAAAACCCTAATTCTCCCCTAGTTTTGCTCTATCCTCTTAATCTAAAGTCCTCTATCCCTATTTCCAAATATTCATAGTTCTAAAATTTCTCAATCTCATGCTCCCTAAGCTAGCCAACGAAAAATTAATGTAAGCAAATTATTATTATCACATAAACACGAAGAATTCGATGAATAACATGCAATACACGTAAAATTCACAAATCCTAATATTGTTTACGTATGTAGGTGATCTTCACCTACCTTACGTCCGTAGAGACTACGTTACGGTTATTTTTTTGCTTGATCCCGACCCACGAACTTCAATCCCGAGCTCCTCCACGTGTTCGCGGTTTTTTTTCTCCTCCCTTTTTTTTCCTTCCCTTCTTTCTCCCTTTTTCTTTCTTTCCCTCTCTCCCTCTCTCTCTCAGCCTCTCCCTCTCTTTTCCTCTCTCCTCCTAACTCTTCCTCTCTTCCTCTATTTATAGATGTCCTCATGGAGTATTAGGTGATTAGGTTTTGATTTTAGATATTTAGTTGTTTTTTTTTTTAATTTTACATTAGGTGATTAGGTTTTGTTTTTAGAGGATTAGGTTTTGGTGTGTTGTTTAGGTGATGATGAGGCCATTTTAATTATATATTATTATTATTTCAAATTATTTATTTATTTGGGCTTTCACTTCTTGTTTTTGGCCCAATTAAATTTTATTAAAGGACCCAACTCCAAACCTTTTATTTTGGGCCATTATTTTCTTCATTTGGCCCATAAATAAATTTTTGGTCCATTTAAATTTTTCGGGCCCAATTGTAAATTTTGGGCTCGTTTCGAAAAGAAATCGTTTCTTGTTAGAAATTCGATTCCGTACATTTCGAATATTATTGAAGTAATCCCGTATAAATTTTACGGGTATTACATCCTCCCCCCTTATAAGAATTTCGTCCCCGAAATTACAGTATGGGAAATAACTTGTGGTACTTCTCTCTCATTTCGTCTTCTCGTTCCCAAATGGTTTCTTCCAATACTTGGTTCTGTCACAAGACCCCTTACGAGGGGTATATTCTTATTTCGAGGCATTTCACCTCGTACATCAAAATTTCCACCGGCCTCTCTCCATAGCTCAAGTCCGGCTTCAATTGTTGATGAAATGATTTGCCCTGCACTACATGGCTCGGGTCTAGGACGTACTTCCATAATGTAGACACATGGAAGACATCATGGATTTGTGCGAGCTATGTGGACAACTCAAATTGGTACGTCACTTCTCCAACTCGTTTCATAATTATGAAAGGTCCGATATATCTCAGAATCAACTTCCCTTTCTTTCCGAAACGTTTTACGCCTTTCATTGGCACAATTTTCAGAAAGGCTTGATCGCGCTGTTTGAATTCCAACGGCCTTCGTCTTTTGACTGTGTAATTTTTCTGACGACTTTAGGCCGTTGCATCCTTTCCTTGGAATTTTTTTTTTCACAGCTTCAGTCATTTCACGAACCATTTCGGGACCTAACAACGCATTCTCGCCAATTTCATCCCAATGAACTAGGGATCAACATTTACGCCTGTATAAGGCTTCGTAAGGCATCACCCCGATCGTGGCTTGATAGCTGTTGTTATAGAAAAACTCGATCAGTGGGAGGTATTTGCTCTAACTTCCCCGGAAATCCAGAATGCACGCTCTCAACATATCTTCAAGCCTTTGAATTGCTCTTTCAGACTGTTCGTCCGTCTGAGTGTGATATGCCGTACGGAAAGACAGTTTTGTCCTCATGGCATTTTATAAGCTCCCCCAGGATTGGGATAGAAACCTCAAATCCCGATCCGAGACAATTGAATTGGGATCCCATGGAGTCTCACAATTTCTTGTATGTACAGCTCTGCGTACTTCTCCATGGAATAGGTTTAATTGATTGGCAAGAAATGGGCTGATTTAGTCAATCTGTCGACGATTACCCAAATTGCATCATGACCCTTTTCGGTTTCTTTTAATAACCCGACGATGAAGTCCATAGTGATATGGTCCCAGTTCCACTCGAGAGTCGTCAAAGTTTGCAACATTTCCGCAGGCCTTTGATGTTCTGCCTTAATTTGTCGGCATGTGAAGCACCGTTGTACAAAGGCAACTATATCTTTCTTCATTCTTGGCCACCAATAGTTCATTCGTAAATCTCGATACGTTTTTGTTGTTCTGGGACGTATCGAGTAGTTTGTCGTATGTGCCTCCGTCATTACAGTTCGACGAATCTCTTCATTGGGTGGCACATATAAACGACCCTGGGATTGTATGTTTTCGTCGCCTCGAAATTCGAACTCCGACGGAACATTCCCGCGTTGTTTCGCCTGGATTTTCTTTTAGATATAGTTTATCTTTCTTTTGTGCCTCAATGATTTGTTCTAACAGCGTTGGTTTCAAAGTCAATGCTGCCAGCTTCGTTTTGATCTCCCGAAGTTGATTATTTTCACTCCGAGTTGACACATGTCTGTATTTACTGATTTACGGCTAAAAGCATCTACAACTACGTTCGCTTTGCCTGAGTGATTATTTATCACACAGTCGTAGTGTTTTACTAACTCGAGCCCTCCCCTTGGCCTCGTGTTTAACTTCTTCTGCATGAAGAAGTAGTTTAGGCTTTTGTGATCCGTAAAGAATTTCACATCGTTCCTCATACAGATAGTGTCGCCAGATTTGTTTTTATTATTTTTTTTAGGGCAAACACCACGGCTGCGAGTTCCAGATCATGCGTGGGATAATTCTTCTCGTACGGTTTGAGTTGTCGGAAGGTTTATGCATTCACCTTTCCATTCTGTATCGACACGCATCTCCAAGCCATTCTTTTAGAGGTGTCACTGTATACCGAGAATCCTTCGGTACCAGAGGGGATTGCAAGAACAGGAGCTGTTGTCAGCCATTTCTTCAACTCCTGGAAACTCTCTTCACAAGCTTCCGTCCACTTAATTGGAACGTTCTTCGTAAGTTAAGTCTAGCTTTCTTCACCGTTATTGTCATGATGAGTAGCTGTCGTTGGATCTAAGAGGGCGCGCGATCAAATGGCCATGATTTGAAAACTAAAGATTTAATTATGTTCGTAGGATATCGCGCGAAGAGGTCAACGGCTGAAATGCTTAGGAAGTGAATGAAGAGGTTAGTGAATTATGAGCGTCGGATCAAAGATCGGATGGATGATAGTGAAGGTGCTATTTCACTTATAAAGTCGCTTGCGATTCTTGCTCTAACACGCGGAAATATAAGACCACGTGGCGACTTGTGGAGTGTTCGATCGGATAAAATGCACGGTGAAGATAGATCGCGGACTCTCACTTAAAACATGATTTCTGGTTTATCAAATTTCCCAGTTCACTTTCTCGAGCATGTAACTCCTTTTAGAGCGAAAATCACCGTGAGGTGAAAACACAAGAGTTGTAGAAGGGATAAAGATCTGTAACTTTCGTGTTGTGATCAATAAGAAAGGAAGCTCGGTTGAGGCGTGGACATAGGCTGAAGTTCAGCAGTGTTTGTTCTTTAGCTCGCCGTATTTTTTTTTATTGATGCAACAGCGTAGTCTAAGCTGTGCATGTAATTACAGCATTGATTAGACGTGAGCACAATTTCTTTGTCATAATGGACATCAACATCTTTCCTCGAGATTTTGGATTGGATTTTTGTGATAATAGTCAATGTGATTTTCTTCCTGCGCGTGATCTCTCAAATCGAGATTACGACGTTCGAAGAAAAATTTGATCTCGAAATTTATGAAGTTTATCTTTATAGAGCGTTCGAAGAAAACTCGAAATTAATGCTGCTTATCCTTCGCTTCACTCACGCCTATAAATAGGTACTCGATGCGCATTATTTTGCACCACAACACAATTCTCTCCAACCACATCATTTAATCTTTGCAATGTATAATCTTGGAGGAAATGCGGATCATGAGGATGTTCCTCAGGAACCTTTTTGGAGGGAAAATCTCGAAAAGCTTAAATTTGAGTTATTCCTTCTTTTGGGATTGCTCTTCGCTGCAATCGCCACTTTTGTGATGTGGGTTGCCACCCACTGCACTTGCGTTTAATTTGTGAAAGGTTAAGTCATGGGAAGCCGCATCTTGTTCAGCACATTGGAAGAAGACGCCGACAAAACTTCCCAAACGTCGTCGATGTTTTATCTTATATGTTATTTCCCTATAACAAATAAATTTCTACATGTACTGTCCATGTACTGGATTTCCGGGGAAGTTAGAGCAAATACCTCCCACTGATCGAGTTTTCTATAACAACAGCTATCAAGCCACGATCGGGGTGATGCCTTACGAAGCCTTATACAGGCGTAAATGTTGATCCCTAGTTCATTGGGATGAAATTGGCGAGAATGCGTTGTTAGGTCCCGAAATTGTTCGTGAAATGACTGAAGCTGCGAAAAAAAAATTCCAGGGAAAGGATGCAAACGGCCTAAAGTCGTCAGAAAAATTACACAGTCAAAAGACGAAGGCCGTTGGAATTCAAACAGCGCGATCAAGCCTTTCTGAAAATTTTGCCAATGAAAGGCGTAAAACGTTTCGGAAAGAAAGGGAAGTTGATCTCGAGATATATCGGACCTTTCATAATTGTGAAACGAGTTGGAGAAGTGACGTACCAATTTGAGTTGTCCACATAGCTCGCACAAATCCATGATGTCTTCCATGTGTCTACATTATGGAAGTACGTCCTAGACCCGAGCCATGTAGTGCAGGGCAAATCATTTCATCAACAATTGAAGCCGGACTTGAGCTATGGAGAGAGGCCGGTGGAAATTTTGATGTACGAGGTGAAATGCCTCGAAATAAGAATATACCCCTCGTAAAGGGTCTTGTGACAGAACCAACTATTGGAAGAAACCATTTGGGAACGAGAAGACGAAATGAGAGAGAAGTACCCCAAGTTATTTCCCATACTGTAATTTCGGGGACGAAATTCTTATAAGGGGGGAGGATGTAATACCCGTAAAATTTATACGGGATTACTTCAATAATATTCGAAATGTACGGAATCGAATTTCTAACAAGAAACGATTTCTTTTCGAAACGAGCCCAAAATTTACAATTGGGCCCGAAAATTTTAAATGGACCAAAAATTTATTTATGGGCCAAATGAAGAAAATAATGGCCCAAAATAAAAGGTTTGGAGTTGGGTCCTTTAATAAAATTTAATTGGGCCAAAAACAAGAAGTGAAAGCCCAAATAAATAAATAATTTGAAATAATAATAATAATATATAATTAAAATGGCCTCATCATCACCTAAACAACACACCAAAACCTAGTCCTCTAAAAACAAAACCTAATCACCTAATGTAAAATTAAAAAAAACAACTAAATATCTAAAATCAAAACCTAATCACCTAATACTCCATGAGGACATCTATAAATAGAGGAAGAGAGGAAGAGTTAGGAGGAGAGAGGAAAAGAGAGGGAGAGGCTGAGAGAGAGAGGGAGAGAGGGAAAGAAAGAAAAAGGGAGAAAGAAGGGAAGGAAAAAAAAAAGGAGGAGAAAAAAAAACCGCGAACACGTGGAGGAGCTCGGGATTGAAGTTCGTGGGTCGGGATCAAGCAAAAAAATAACCGTAACGTAGTCTCTACGGACGTAAGGTAGGTGAAGATCACCTACATACGTAAACAATATTAGGATTTGTGAATTTTACGTGTATTGCATGTTATTCATCGAATTCTTCGTGTTTATGTGATAATAATAATTTGCTTACATTAATTTTTCGTTGGTTAGCTTAGGGAGCATGAGATTGAGAAATTTTAGAACTATGAATATTTGGAAATAGGGATAGAGGACTTTAGATTAAGAGGATAGAGCAAAACTAGGGGAGAATTAGGGTTTTTAGGGTTTTCTTTATCCATTTCGGCCAAGAGGTTCAAAAATTCATGTCTGACAATCTAGACCTCGGATTACAAATTCCTTTTAAAAGAATTAAGATTTGCAAGTCCTTTATGTGTGGTAAAAATTTCAGGTCCATCGGACATCGTTTACTTTGTGATCATTGAGAAATCTGAAACTGTCGCAAAACAGCCGTATAAAATAGTTCTTTTTAAAATTTTGGGACTTAATCAAAATTTTACAAAATCCAGGGAGTCTGTGTTGTAAAATTCCGAATAGGGGATTAAAAATTTTGTTGGGGTTATTAATTAAATATTTAGAAATTTTTTGGGGCTTAAATAAATAATCATGAAATTTGGTTGGGGTCAAAATTAAATATTTAGAAATTTTTGGGGATTAAATAAATAATCTACAAAAATTGGTTGGGGTTAAAAATTGAGTTTTTGAAACTCGCGGACTAAAAATAAATATTATAAAAATTTGGTTGGGGTGAATTGTATAAAGATCGAAAGTTTATGAAATTAAATAAATAATAAAATTTTGGTTAGGGATCTATATGATTGCAGAATTCCCGAGGAAACTAGATAAATATTATTATTAAAGTCAATGGGGGCCTTTGCGCAATTCTTCAGAAATTCTGAGGTATTAAATAAATATTAAATATTTCGGTCGGGGTTTAATTATAAAATTTCGGAAAAATTTCCAAGTACCAAATAAATATTAAGTATCTCGGCTAGGGTTAAATGGAGAATTTTCAAAAGTCTTGGGGCTAAATAATTATTAAAAATATTCGGCTGGGGATTTTCAAAGGTTTCGGAGCAAAAATTGTAATTTCTGAAAATTTGATATAGTGCTGAAAATAATTTTAAATTTGGGAAGTTGATATTTTGGAACTTAAACTAAAGCTGGGGTTGGGGTGAAATCAGAGTCGTGATGTAGAAAGAATTAAACTTAGAACTTTTAGTATAAGATCGAGAGGGAGTTCGGTGGTTACGGTTTCGGGCCGATTAAAAATCGGAACGCGGGCTTTTGGCCCGAATTATTTGTTGAGTGTTGATTCTTGGAATCGGGCCGAGCTGATACCTCGGGCCGATATGTAATAGAATGAGGAAAGGATATGTTATATGTTGCATTTTTATTTGCACGGCATTTGCATACACGTGTTACGAGGGGAGTGCGGAGTCATGAGAGTATTGTACGGAGAAGTGAGTGAGATGGTTTATGAATGAGAAATGGTAGATGAGTTGTATGAGTGAGGTTAGGACTAAGGCGCACTTTATATGGAGGGAGTGGGGCCTCCGAGCTACTGACCCCTTGTGGGGAGTGGGGCCTCCCGAGCTACGGACCCCTGCGCGCGCGTGTTGCCTTTAGTACCTAAGCCTCGGGCCCTGATGTGATGTGATGGAATGAGATATGAGAAAAGAGTCGAGCGTGTATTTTGTGAGTTATGTCGGGATTGGGGTGTGAGAGCATTTGCATTGCATGTTTTCATCTACTGGGCAAAAGCTCAGGGTTTACGTATGTAGGTGAGGCGGCTGATGGCGGTGACTCCACGGTCTTTTGAGTGCGGGGCAGTACATGGAACGAGACATGTGGAGTATTTTCAGTCATGTTTCGGGCTTCGGTCTAATACAATAATGTTTGTGTTGTAAAACATTTTTTATTTACGGGTTTAGACTTTTGGGCTTCGGCCCAGTACTTGAATATTATTATGTAATAAAAAGTTTTTATTAAATGGGCTTTCCGCTGCATACGCTGCGTAAAACCCGCCAAAATACGTATTTAAGAAGTAGGGTCGTTACAGGTGGCCAAGTTTTGCGACAGTTTCGTATTTTGTAGGCTGTTTTGCGACAGTTTCGTATTTTTCAATGATCTTAGGGTACACGATGTCCGATGGTCCTGAAATTTTAACCATGGATAAAAGACTTGCAAATCTAAACTCTGTCCTAAGGGATTTTTAATCCGAGGTCTAGATTGTAAGATATGAATTTTTGAACCTACAGGCCGAAACGAATAAAGAAACCCTAATTCTCCCCAAGTTTTGCTCTATCATCTTAATCTAAAGTCCTCTATCCCTATTTCCAAATATTCATAGATCTAAAAATGCTCAATCTCATGCTTCCTAAGCTAACCAACGAAAACTTCATGCAAGCAAATTATTATTATCACATAAACACGAAGAATTCGATGAATAACATGCAAAACACGTAAAATTCACAAATCCTAATATTGTTTACGTATGTAGGTGATCTTCACCTACCTTAATCCGTAGAGAGCTACGTAACGGATTGTTACGTGTGATCCCGACCCTAGAGTTTCGATCCCGAGCTTCTCCTCGTCCGCGAGCTTCTCCCTTTTCTCCTTCTCTTCTTTCTCTCTTTTTCTTTCTTTTTTTTTTTCTTTCCTTTCTCTCTTCTTCTTTTCTTTCCTCTCCCTCACGTTCTCCTCTCCACCTCCTCATTATTCTTTTTTTTCTTATTTCATTTATGTCCTTATGAGGTATATTAGGTGTATTAGTTGTATTAGGTCTTGTCTCATTAGGTGTATTAGATGTATTTGATTCACTTACTAAGGCATTAGGTGTAGATTTTTGTCTCCATGTAATTGTAGAGTTGGCTTTATTATTTTTCTTATTTTATTATATTGTATTAAATTCACATAGAGGTGAAATATTATTTTGTTTTATTGTACCAAACTTACATGGAGGTACCTTATTATTTTTATTATTCCGGCCCCCATTAATTAATTAATTATTATTATTATTGTTATTATTGTTGTTGCTGTTATTTTTAAATTATTTATTTATTTGGGCTTTCACTTCTTGTTTTCGGTCAATTAATTTTTATTAAAGGACCCAACTCCCAACCTTTTATTTTGGGCCATTATTTTCTTCATTTGGCCCATAAATAAATTTTTGGTCCATTTAAATTTTTCGGGCCCAATTGTAAATTTTTGGGCTCGTTTTGAAAAGAAATAATTTCTTGTTCGAAAGTCGATTTCGTACATTTCGAATATTATTTAAGTAATCCCGTACAAATTTTGCGGGTATTACATCCTTCCCCCTTATAAGAATTTCGTCCCCGAAGTTACAGTATGGAGAATAATTCGGGGTACTTCTTTCTCATTTCTTTTTCTCGTTTTCAAGTGGCTTCTTCCAATGCTTGGTTTCCGCCACAAGACCTTCACGAGAAGTATGTTATTATTTCGAAAAATGTTTCACCTCGTACATCAAAATTTCCACCGCCCTTTCTTTATAGCTCAAGCCCGGTTTAAATTGTTGATGAAGTGATTCGCTTCTCAGCACCTGATTCGGGTTTGCAACGTATTTACGTAAAGTTGATACGTGAAATACGTGGTGGACTTTGGCTAGCGAGGCGGGTAACTCCAACTGATACGCAATTTCTCCTACTCTCTTGAGTATTTTGAAAGAGCCAATGTACATTGGGCTCAATTTGCCCTTTTCCCCGTATCGCTCCACGCCTCTCATTGGTGAATTTTTTTTATTATTTTTTTTAAAGGCTTGATCACATTCGTTGAATTACAACGGCCCTCGTATCTTGTCTGCATGACTCTTCTGACGACTTTGGGACGTTTGCATCCTCTCCCGGAATTTTCCCACAGCTTTAGTCATTTCACGAATCATTGCAGGACCCAACAATGCTTTCTCGCCGATTTCATTCCAATGAATTGGGGATCGACATTTACGCTCGTTCAAGGCTTCGTAAGGCTCAATCCCGATCGTGGCTTGATAGCTGTTGTTATAGGAAAACTCTATTAGTGGAAGGTATTTGCTTTGCCTGGAAATCCAGGTTGCACGTTCTCAACATATATTCGAGCGTCTGGATTGTTCTCTCAAGCTGTTCGTACGTCTGAGAGTGATATGCCTGTTGAAGGACAGTTTCGTCCTCATGGTCTTTCGTAATCTCACCCAGAATTGGGACAGAAATCTCGAATCCCGATCTGAGACGATTGAAATCGGGATCCCAAGGAGTCTCACAATTTCTTTTATGTACAACTCCTGCGTACTTCTCCATGGAACCAGTTTGATTGATTGGTAGGAAATGGGTAGATTTAGTCAATTTGTCGACGATCACCTAGACTGCATCATGGCCCTTTACGTTTTTTTCTTTTTTCCTCAAGAATTCGATATAATAATGTTGGCTTCAACGTTAACGCTGCTAGTTTTATTTCGATCTTCCCCAAATTGATTATTTCCACTCCGAGTTGGCACAGGTTCGTATTCACTGATTTATGGCTAAAAGCTTCTGCGACTACGTTCGCTTTTCCTGGGTGATAATTTATTGCACAGTCGTGGTCTTTTGCTAACTCGAGCCATCGTCTTTGCCTCATGTTTAACTCCTTCTGCGTGAAAAAGTGCTTTGGGCTTTTATGATATGTTAAGATCTCGCTTCGTTCTCCGTATAGATAATGTCGCCAGATTTTCAGGGCAAACACCACTGTTGCGAGTTCCAAATCGTGTGCGGGGTAATTTTTCTCGTAGGATTTGAGCTGTCGGGAGGCATACGTAATTACCTTCCCGTTCTGCATGAACCCGCACCCCAAGCCATTTTTTTTAGGCATCACTGTATACCGAAAATCTTTCCATACCAGAGGGTATTGTAAGAACAGGAATTGTTGTCAGTCGTTTCTTCAACTCCTTGAAGTTTACTTCACAAGCTTCCGTCCACCTAAATGGAACGTTCTTCATAAGTTAAGTCTGGCTTTCTTCACCGTTATTGTCACGATGAGCAGGTGTCGTTGGACCCAAGATGGCACGCGATCTAATGGTCAGGATTTGAAGGCTGAAGATTTAATTATGTTTCCAGGATATCGCGCAAAAACATCGACGGCTGAGATGTTTAAGAAGTGAAAGAATCGGATGGTGAATCGTGAGCGTTGGATCAAAAATCGGACGGATAGTAGTGAAGGTGCTATTTCACTTACAGAGTCGCATGCGATTCTTGCTCTAACACGTAGAAATGCAATGCCACGTGGCGACTTGTGGAGCGTTCAATGGGATAAAATGGACGGTGAAGATAGATTGCGAATTCACGCTTAAAAAGATTTCTATCTTATTAATGTCGGATTTCCAGTTCACTTTCTCGAGCATGTAACTTCTTTTAGAGTGAAAATCATCGTGAGGTGAAAACGCGAGAGTTGTAGAAGAGATAGAGATCTGTAACTTTCGTGTTGTGATCAATAAGAAAGGAAGCTCGGTTGATCCATGGACATAGGTTGAAGTTCTGTCTTGTTTGTGCGTTAGTTCGCCGTACTAAATTCATTGATGTGACAGTCTACGCAGTGCATGTAAATACGGCATTGATTTAAACGTGAGCACAATTTATTTGTCGTAATGGACATCTACATCTTTTTTCAAGATTTTGGATTGGATTTTTGTGATAAAGTCCAATGTGATTTTCTTCCTGTGCGTGATCTCTGAAATCGAGATTTCGACGCTCGAAGAAAAATCTGATCTCGAAATTTATGAAGTTTATCTTTATACGGCGTTCGAAGGAAACTAGAAATTAATCTTGCTTATCCTTCGCTTCACTCACGCCTATAAATAGGTACTTGATGCACGCTATTTTGCACCACAACACAATTCTCTCCAACCACATCATTTAATTTTCGTAATGTATAATCTTGGAGGAAATGCGGATCGTGATGATGTTCCTCAGGAACCTTTTTGGAAGGAAAATCTCGAAAAGCTTAAATTTGAGTTATTCCTTCTTTTGGGATTGCTCTTCGCTGCAATCGCCATTTTTGTGATGTGGGTTGTCACTATCACTGCAGTTGCGTTTAATTTGTGAAAGGTTATGTCATGGGAAGCCGGGCCTTTTTCTGGCATAGGAAGAAGACACCGGCAGAACTTCTCGAACGTCGTTGATGTTTTATCTTCTAAGGTTTTTTTTTTTATGTATTCGGATTGTAATATGATTTTCAGTTATGTAATCGTTATGCATCGACTCTATCATGTTTTCTCTATGTTCTCGTCTCACTTCCTAAATTTCTACAATTAACCCATGTTTCTCTACGTCCTCGTCTCATTTTTAAAATTGTATACAAGCTCCGATTTTTAAAAAATTTTATATCGGTCGACTCTCTTTTATTTCGCCGTTTATTTATTTTAACTTTCCGAATTTCAGCTTGGTCCAATTCGGTCAATCCCAAATTAACAAAGCCCAAATTTTGAAAAGGCCCAAAATTTAAATTTCGCCGAATTCCAAATTGACCCGAATTTTTAAGCAACCCCAAATTCTATCAAAAGTCCGAATTTTTTTTTTATCATTCTCTCCCTACCTTAATTTAACCGAGATTCTCCTACCAATCTAAGTGTAAAAGTACGAAATCTCTAACTTTTGAACACATCAAGGAGCACATAAAATCACCCAAATATTCACGTTAAAGCATATATCCAAAAATCATAAATCACATAATTACGTATTAAACTTACAGGCGTAGGCTGATCCTCCAGGCTTTTGAGCGGCAGTACATGGACAGTCTACAGAACCTATAACCCAATGTACATTGGCTCTTTCAAAATACTCAAGAGAGTAGGAGAAATTGCGTATCAGTTGGAGTTACCCGCCTCGCTAGCCAAAGTCCACCACGTATTTCACGTATCAACTTTACGTAAATACGTTGCAAACCCGAATCAGGTGCTGAGAAGCGAATCACTTCATCAACAATTTAAACCGGGCTTGAGCTATAAAGAAAGGCCGGTGGAAATTTTGATGTACGAGGTGAAACGTCTTCGAAATAATAACATACTTCTCGTGAAGGTCTTGTGGCGGAAATCAAGCATTGGAAGAAGCCACTTGAAAACGAGAAAAAGAAATGAGAAAGAAGTACCCCGAATTATTCTCCATACTGTAATTTCGGGGACGAAATTCTTATAAGGGGGGAGGATGTAATACCCGCAAAATTTGTACGGGATTACTTAAATAATATTCGAAATGTACGAAATCGACTTTCGAACAAGAAATGATTTCTTTTCAAAACGAGCCAAAAAATTTACAATTGGGCCCGAAAAATTTAAATGGACCAAAAATTTATTTATGGGCCAAATGAAGAAAATAATGGCCTAAAATAAAAGGTTGGGAGTTGGGTCCTTTAATAAAAATAATTGGCCGAAAACAAGAAGTGAAAGCCCAAATAAATAAATAATTTAAAAATAACAACAACAACAATAATAACAATAATAATAATTAATTAATTAATTAATGGGGGCCGAAATAATAAAAATAATAAGGTACCTCCATGTAAGTTTGGTACAATAAACAAAATAATATTTCACCTCTATGTGAATTTAATACAATATAATAAAATAAGAAAAATAAAATAATAAAGCCAACTCTACAATTACATGGAGACAAAAATCTACACCTAATGCCTTAGTAAGTGAATCAAATACATCTAATACACCTATGAGACAAGACCTAATACAACTAATACACCTAATATACCTCATAAGGACATAAATGAAATAAGAAAAAAAAGAATAATGAGGAGGTGGAGAGGAGAACGTGAGGGTGAGGAAAGGAAAGAAGAAGAGAGAAAGGAAAGAAAAAAAAAAGAAAGAAAAAGAGAGAAAGAAGAGAAGGAGAAAAGGGAGAAGCTCGCGGACGAGGAGAAGCTCGGGATCGAAACTCTAGGGTCGGGATCACACGTAACAATCCGTTACGTAGCTCTCTACGGATTAAGGTAGGTGAAGATCACCTACATACGTAAACAATATTAGGATTTGTGAATTTTACGTGTTTTGCATGTTATTCATCGAATTCTTCGTGTTTATGTGATAATAATAATTTGCTTGCATGAAGTTTTCGTTGGTTAGCTTAGGAAGCATGAGATTGAGCATTTTTAGATCTATGAATATTTGGAAATAGGGATAGAGGACTTTAGATTAAGATGATAGAACAAAACTTGGGGAGAATTAGGGTTTCTTTATTCGTTTCGGCCTGTAGGTTCAAAAATTCATATCTTACAATCTAGATCTCGGATTAAAAATCCCTTAGGATAGAATTTAGATTTGCAAGTCTTTTATCTATGGTTAAAATTTCAGGACCATCGGACATCTCGTACCCCAAGATCATTGAAAAATACGAAACTGTTGCAAAACAGCCTACAAAATAGTTATTTTTAAAAATTTAGGGACTTAATCGAATTTTTACAAAATCTGGGGAGTCTGTGTTGTAAAATCCCGAACAAAGAATATTTTTAAAGAAATATAAAGCTTTTAAGACATATTTAAAATTCGGAATAAATAATTGGGATCCTTTGTGCAATTTTCAAAAATTCGGGTACTAAATTGATAAGTTTCAAAAAAAAAATCTGGGTATTAAAAATGTAAAAATTCAAAAGGGAATATTTTAAAAAATACTGAATTTCTTTTGGAGAGAAATTAGAACTTTCCAAAAGTTTTGGGGTGCTAAATAAATTTATATAAATTCGATTAGGATGAAATTAGAACTTTTCAAAAGTTTAGGGACGTTAGTTAAATTTATATAATCTCGGCTAGGATGAAATTAGAATTTTTCAAAAGTTGTGAATGCTAAGTAAATATATATAAATTCGGCTAGGATTAAATTGGAACTTTTCAAAAGTTATTGGGGACTAAATAATACTTGATAAGGACCAAATTGAAACTTTTCAAAAGTTTGAGTACTAAAAATTTATATTGAGTTTCGGCTAGAGCATAAATGAAAGTTTCAGAAATTTTTAGGTTTTTAAATAAATAGTTTAAAATTTGGCCTGGGTTAAATTATAATTTTCAAAATTTTCGGAGGGTTAAATAAATAATTAAAAATGGCCGAGGAGTTCTTTTGCAAAATTACAGGATATTAGAATAATTAAATTTTCATTAAATTTGATTGGAGTCAATGTAAATTTTCGGAAAAACACTCGGAATTAAAAATAAATAATTATTAAAATCAGTAGGGTTCGAAAATTAAATTTTTAGAAATTTATGGGGTTAAATAAATAATCAATAAATGCGGTTGAGGTCAATTTCAAATCTCTAGAAACTTTTGAGTTTAAATAAATGATTAATGAATTTGGTTGGGGTCATTATGAAATTTTCGGAAATTCTGAGGGGTTAATTGTAAATTTTCTAAAATATTTTTGAAACGTAATCTAAAACTGGCGTTGGAGTGAATTGTAAGTAGAAAGAATTAAACTTAGAACTTTTAGTTTAAGATCGAGAGGGAATTCTGTGATTAAAAATCGAAACGCGGGCTTTGGGTCCGAATTATTTGTCGAATGTTGACGTTGGGAATCGGGCCGAGTTAATACCTCGGGCCGATATGTAATGTGGAAAGGATATGTTGCATTTTTGGTGTTGCATCTTTATTTGCACGGCATTTGCATACACGTGTTACGAGGGGAGTACGGAGTCATGAAAGTGTTGTCTAGAGACGCGAGTGAGATGGTTTATGAATGAGAAATGTTGATGAGTTGTATGAGTGAGGTTAGGACTAAGGCGCACTTTATATGGAGGGAGTGAGGCCTCCCGAGTTACTGACCCCTTGTGGGGAGTGGGGCCTCCCGAGCTACGGACCCCTGCGCGCGCGTGTTGCCTTTAGTACATAAGTCTCGGGCCCTGAATGTGATGTGATGATATGAGATATGAGAAAAGAGTCGAGCATGTATATTTATGAGATAAGTCGGGATTGGGATGTGAGAGCATTTGCATTCATGCATATTTTCATCTACTGGGCAAAGCTCAGGGTTTACGTGTGTAGGTAAGATGGCTGATGGCGATGACTCCACGGACTTTTGAGGGCGGCGCAGTACATGGGACGCGACCTGTGGAACGAGTTTATGTTTCGTGTTTTTAAGTTTGGGCTTGGCCTTATTGGGCTTCAGCCAAATGAATCAAAATGTGTTTGGGTTTGAACTTATGGATTTAGACATCGAACGTATTTGTATTATTATATTTTAAAAGTTTTAATTAAATGGGTTTTTCGCTGCTTACGCTGCGAAAATCCGCCAAAATACGTATCTAGGAAGTTGGGTCGTTACAGTGACTTCTATCAGAAGATTAGTCAGCAATTCTTAGCTATAAAGGTGCCTCAACAAAATGGGGTCGTTGAAAGGAAGAAAAGAACTCTAGTGGAAGCCGCATGTACGATGCTGATTCACTCCGGCCTCCCACACTTCCTTTGGGCTAAAGCAGTAAATACTGCCTATTCACTCAGAAGAGGACGGTGGTTCACAAGCGCTTCGTAAGACTCCGTACGAGATCATTAACAAGCGGTACCCAACATTTCCTTCCTCGAGGTCTTCGGGTGCAAGTGCTTTGTGGCGAAGGACAGAGATCCACGTGCGAAATTCGACCCTAAAGCACTCGAAGCCACTTTCGTCGGGTATTCTTCAACTTCGAAAGCGTACAGAGTATACATCAAGTCCAACCGCACAGTAAAAGAAAGCTACAATGTCACTTTCTAAGAAGTGGCAGAGATGGCTTCTGGACACATCAGTCCAGGACCCGTGCCTAACCAGATGTCTTATGGACACATCAGTCCAGGACCCGTGCCTAACCAGATGTCTTCTGAATACGACAGTTCAGAACCCGTTCTCACTGGTGTGTTGGCACAAAACCAACAGAAGATGGCAATTACTCAGGATTCACTGTCAGAAGAAGCTTGAGACTTGCGTTAGATGATTTGGATCTCTCTTTGATCCCGTATATCTACCGGCCAGACACCATCACTACTACACCTTTAGTGGATCCCCACTCAATGAGGCCGATGTACCAAGCTCTTCAAATGTCCCCACCTCACCCAATTCAGAATTACCACAGAATATTGAAGAACCTACCATGGTTGTTGAGGAAGTATCATCAGAATCGCTCAATTCAAGTGCAGAAATAGAACTACCTCAATCTAATGAACAACGTGGTATTATTGGTAATCTCGGTCCACAAATGGCCGATGCATCAACCTCAGCCTTTCCTCATGAGCGACGGTGGACTCAAGCACATCCGGTTGATCAAATAATTGGTGATCCTTCGAGTGGAGTACGGACAAGACATCAACACAGTCTATTCGAGTGGAGCGGACGCACTTAAAGACCCTGATTGGTTAATTGCGATGCAAGACGAGATCAACCAATTCGAGCGTCTCCAAGTATGGACATTAGTACCTCGTCCGCATGGGAAAACAATTATCGGGACGAAATGGGTAAGAACAAGATGAATGGAGACGGAGAAGTGGTCAGGAATAAAGTAAGACTGGTTGCGAAGGGCTACAACCAATAGGAAGGCATTGACTACGACGAGACGTATGCCGCTGTTGCCCGAATCGAAGCCATCCGCCTTTTCTTAGCTTATGCGGCCCATAAAGACTTCAAAGTCTACCAAATGGACGTTAAAACCACCTTTCTCAACAGCGTGTTAGAGGAGGAAGTCTATGTCGCTCAGCCAGAAGGCTTTGTTAATCAAGATCACCCTGATCACGTCTGTCGACTGGACAAAGCTCTCTACGGACTCAAACAAGCCCCACGTGCTTGGTGTGATGTCTTGAGCGATTTCCTCGTGAAGTCTGGATTCATCTGAGGAACGATCGATACGACCCTCTGTTGAGGCATATGCCCTAGATGCCATACGAGGACTAGGAGTACGAGGGCAATTTGTTAATGTGTAGCGTTTAGTGATGTAATTGATTACTTCAATTAATGGAATGACTTTATTTATCATTAATTAATTATTGGATGAATAAATTAAAAGACAAATTATTAATTAGTCTAAAGATTTCACCTTGCAGTCTGGGTGGATAAGACAAATTAATAAACCCAAATATTGGCAGTTCAGTTACTGTTTCTGTGGGGACAGAGAGGGGCACTAGTAAGCTGAGATACTACAATATTAAAATAGTCCACAAGTCTAAGTCTCCAGTAGGGTGACTGGAATGACACGTACGACTTGTTTGTCGATGGGTCCAATATGGTTGTGCCAACCGTTCACTTGGGAAGTGGGAACCCATGACAATGATACAAGATGAATCAGGGGATTATATGTATTTGGACACTGACTCGTAATCGAACGATCACACGCTTGTATTGTCCTTGATCGAACGATTGATTGTAGTAGTATGTGTGAACCTTAGACCGAAAAGGTTAACTTGGGGTTGATCTTGAGGTATTGACTTTTCACTAGTTTGCTAGGCCCATCTTGCCGGTGGCATGGGTCAGCGGCGAAATGCGGTCTTGCCGGTTGAACCGCGGAGCGGGATTTATGGTCTCGATTAAATTCGAGGTTAACGTCCTATGACAAGTTTAATGTGCGGGAATCTATCCAAGTCTGTGGCTAGAGCATATAACTGACTCATGATAATCGTGGAGTGCAAGTTCAGAACTTTCACCGACATAAACGACATACAGTCGAGTTCTGTAAGCTTGACTATGCGTGACTTTCACTCGACCGGGACAAACGTAAAGGGTTTATACGTATGACGAAAATCTACAGTCGGTTCGTGGATTATGATTAGATCAAATTCGTACTCAACTTGGGATCTGTTCGGTACCACGGGGCTGGCTACGTGAATACCGAACTCCTAGATACCTCCTGGGCCGGTTGAGACGAACCAAGAGAGTCGGGCTTAAAAAGGGCAACCGATACAACATCGTCATCAGAGAGAGATAATGCTAGGTCCTAGATTGTGACATTAGGGTTTGGGGCTTGGCCAAAGCCTTGATCGGCTGAAAATACTAAGTTTCACTAGTGAGGGGTAAAATGGTCTTTTCACCTCACGATATATTTTTGAAATAAAATATTTGATATTAAATATTTAGTATATGATTTAAATTAGATTTAGATCTTTATTATTTTCTTAGAGAAATAATATTAGATAATGTATATCAGATATGAAGTTTCGAATTTTTATTAGATAAAATTTCGAAAATTATTAAATATATTTATATTGGATATTATATATTTAAAATATACTAAATATGGTATTTTAATTAATTAAGGTATTGGATATTTAATTAATTAAATATAAAGTTTGAATTTTGAATTCATTACTTGGTAAAACGAAGACTTGGTAAAAGGGAAGGTTTGAGGATTTTTCTCCACCCACCTTAACCTATTTTTGGCTAATCCTAAGAGGTATAAAGAAGGACGAGATCCTAAAGTTGGTGGAAGCTAAATTTTCGAAATACAAGCAAAAGAGTGTAAAACCTAAGAGTTTTCTACTCTCACCACTTTCTCTCTCCACTCTCTCTATCGAGGGCAACAAGCAGTTCGTTCTTGGCCTAGCCGCACATGCAAGAACAACTGTGACATTAGTAAGGTGCCGGCGTGACGATCTTGCGCAAAGAAGGCGTCCCGTTCGTGTGCTTTTGGCGTAGGAGAGGGGCACTACGCCGCGGGGATTCGACGGATTCGAAGCTAGCCATCGTTAAGAGATTTCAACAAGGTATCATGGCTGATCTCTTATCTCTTTATGTCAATACGTTCTCGTGTTTGTAGACGAGCGATCTTGGATAGGCGGGAAACCCCGTAAGATTTTAAAATTAGGCATCTCACATGTTTGCCACCTCAAGCAGGCCGGATATTATGTCTGCCACCTGCTTCTGTGTCCGTTTCCATGCGATCCCAAAGAATCTCACATGCTCGCGGTCAAACGAATTCTTCGCTACCTCAAGGGCACCTCAACCCTAGGTTTATGGTATCCTAAGGGCACAAATGTCAAATTAATCGGGTATACTTACGCTCATTATGCACGTTGCCAAATGGAAAGGAAAAGCACATCCGGTGGCGCTCAATTTCTAGGCGAAAGCTGGTTTGGTGGTCATTAGAGAAGCAGAACAGCGTCTCAACATCGCCGTTTGAGGCAGAATACGTTGCGGCTGCCATCTGTTGCTCGCAAATGCTTTGGATACGGGCTCAGCTCCGCGATTATGGGTACAATATAAATAATATACCCATTGACAGTGATAGCCAAAGTGCCATTGCGATTACGTGTGCACAAAACACAAAGATATTAGATATCATTTTATAAAAGATCACGTAGAAAAAGGCACGATTGACATGTATTTTGTGAACACGGAGTTTCAACTACCTGACATTTTCACCAAGGCATTGGATGAAAAACGAGTCCAATTTCTTGTCGAAAATTAGGCATGTTGAATCTTCCGTAATATGTGCTCTACGTGCTCCTATGTGCTTTCATATGTCCTCTTTTATGTGTTTTCACTATTAAATGCTATATCTTGCGTGGAAAGAAAAATAAAAATAATTTTTTTTTTAAAATAGAATTATCCTAATAAAATAAAATCCAAAAATATTATACATATACTTATAATATTATGGGAATGGCGATATCTTTAGGATGCTCGATCTTGTCACGCATAGATTTCCCTGACTGCGACTGATTAATTGCTTAATTTTGTCAGTGTAAGTCGCATTCTTATGTCTAAAGTTCTTTAGCTGATTCCACTAGACACAAAGCCACTTTATATTATTGAGGTTTTTAGCCTTTTATTTCCTTTCGACGGATCTATTCTTGGGCAAGTCACACAGTAATTGCATGTCTTAACTAGTGATTTTTGGCCTCATCCTCGCCTTGGGTTCGATCTTTAGGAAAATAATTAGGGCAATTAGAAAATTCCTCACTCGGACAAATATATCATTTTCAATCCTTTAACATAGCCTGTAGTCTTTCACTTTGAGCCTTCTCCGAATTCCTTTTCTTCATTTGGAAACCCTTAAGCCTTCAACCGACTATCTAAGTTTTGGGTTGAATGTTCAATCGAGAAAAGGAGGGGGGAGAAAAACGAGACGACAATGAAAAAGATGACAAAAGGTGGAAAATGCACACGAGGAATGCTCAATGCACAAAAAGCAGACCAAAAGAACCTGGCTCTCGACTATCACAATCTCAGATTATTAGAAGGGGCATGGATCTTGCTGTGAACTTCTCCACCGATAACCTCGTGCGCTCGTCAGAACGGCTAGAAGAGGAGCACCTCGAAATGAACTTCTCCAACGATAATCCGGTCTTATATTGGGAAACGAGAAGAGGAACACGACCTTGTGTTCGAATTCGATAACTGTGAATTTCTTCAAATCGATAATCTTCGAAACCTTTCTAGGGATTAAGAGAAAAGGAGCACGGTATCGGCTCGAGAACAAATAAGAAGAGCTTCGCCTTAGATAATCTCTTAGCCTTGTAGAGAAGCGGAACTTCAGGTTGAGCAAGTGTAGACTGATACGAAAAAAGGGATGAAAATGACAAAAGATACGAAAAAATACCGAAAGAAGGAGAACGACAAAGAAATGGAAGACGACACAAAGCTCACTTTTCCCAAACTTTCCTTCCATTCTAAGTCAGAGCCAAATTAAAACCCTTCAAAGTCCCTTTGATTCCAAATCGACGGTCTTTCGCATAGGTGAAATGATTAAAAGCCCCTCGATCACAGGTAAATTGACTTAATATTGTTTGTGTTGACTTGAGTAATATAAATGTAATAATCTCAAGGTAAAAATAAATGAGCTCTAGAGTGAACCCAGTGAGAGTTGTCGAAATGGATCATACTTTGAACTTAGGACTATAGTTTGTTGATGACTTGACGGCATTTGATCATGACAAGTGTCTTGCAAAATTTTAGATGTGACAATGATCGAAGCAAAATAAATCTGACCCCATACTATAAATAATATTAATATTCATACGAAAAAAATTATATAGATAAATGATAATTTTTTTCTTGAAATTTTTTCTTCAATTTTTCTTATTATTATATGTTATATAAAAAAACATCTACATATATAAGATAATTCGCACATTCTGTTATGCAATTTTATTTGCATTTACACTGAATTGATTAAATGCAATATATTGTTCTTGCTCATACCCTAACATATAAGTTTGATTACATGATTAGGAGACCATGTATCCAAGCTACATTTATCAAATTGCGTGTTTTGAATGTTTGCTACTTAGATTGATTTACTAGATTATCTGATTAAATCAATTAAGGTGCATTATTTGAAGGAAATCATTAACAACACACCTTGAGATCCAAATACTTTTGATGTTTTCCTCTAAGTGTTGCAGATGTTTTCGATTCGGACTCTTTGCTACAACACAATTCAACTCCTATTATTCTCGACATGTTTGCTCTAAGTATTGCAGATTTTCAAAATTCGATTATGGAGCCAGATGTCACCAATCAGAATTATAGGGAGTTGATTGCGTTTATTTTCATACTTAGGGAGAGCAATTATGTGGTTTTTAATTGAACTGAGGGTCAATCTGAAAACAAAGAATAACTTACATTCGAGAAATTAGATGAAATTGGTAATTTTCAACAGGAGTTTCTCGAGCAAAAATAAAAAATGGGCTTGTCCAATCGCGAACCCAACAGGTCTAGTCAGCCCATTAATGTGCAATTCACTTTTTGCAGTCGAAAAACTTTAACACACGCATAAATCCCTTTCGAGAAACCCTACAGGCGAATAAAATTCCCTCACGCGAAAAACTCAATAGTAAAGACGAATTTCAAAATCCACCAAATCTTTTACTTTGCAACCGATTTTCGTCTTTCTAAGGTAGATTCGACGGTTATTAGGTGTTTGTGTGTGATTAAACTTCGTTCTCATCTACATTTTATAGTCCTTCATCTGATTCAGTGCGTAGATTTTCGATTGTTCAAACTGAGAAAAACCCACATGCTAATTCGTTGAGATTTCGACCTGTTTCTTTGTTTATCTGGGTTAAGATCTGCGTCCTAGGATAGTTTAAGGGTTTTCGATTGTTATAGGAATATTGCTTCGATTATCTGCGTTTGTAGAGCTCGATTGAAAGAATGACTGAAACTGGGTTTTAAATGTTTAAAGGCGTCGAAGAACTTTCTCGATCGCAAACAGCTTCAATCGAATTTCAATTTGATTAAGTTAATGTTTGCATCGAAAAAGATATTCGAACGCTAAATTTTAACTCAGTCAATATGATAAATGACGTATATCGCAAATACTTATAATCGAGAAATCTAATTTTGATTTTATGGGAGCGAAAGATTACTGAGTGGAATAGATAAAATAGATGTAATTAAGTTTCGAGCGCAAAATTACCATCGAAACCAGTAATTTCGATTTCAATTTTGTTCTCTGTCATAAATTATTGCGGCGATAAAATTAATGTTTCGACGATAAAATATCTCGATCGTAAAAGTACGTAGCGATGACTTTGATCGATCGAAAATCTTCTCGGCGAGTAATATAGTTTCTTGTTGTCAATTTTCTCGATCGTAAAATTTCGCAGCGAAAATCTATTTTCAAATCGCTTTCTCGCTCGATAACTTTCACGACGAAAAACATTATTAACGCGCGAAAAATTTCACGATGGTAAATTTATGCGGAAATCGATTTTCTCGATTGTAAATTTACACGAAAATTTTTCTCGATCGTAAAATTTCTCGGCTACAGTACCATGTTTTAAGTTCAAACACGTGGAAAAATTTCTCTAGTCTTTTCACTTTAGCGGACCTTAGCGAATAAAATTTTCGATCGCAAAATTGAATGAAGATTTGAATAAAAAATTAGCACTTGGGAAATCAAAATTGAAAATTCAATTTTACGAGCGAGAAACTTCACGGAGTGAATAGTAGTGCTAAACACTTAGAAAATTTTCGACTGAACAATTATGTACATATGTCGACACGTTAGTATATCTTAGATATTCACTTCCGTATATCTCTGTGCCGAACTACATATTCATCAAATTAAATCTTTGTTTGATGAAATTAATATTCAACTCAAATTAAATCTTTGAACTAATGATTTGATTTTCTAATTGTCTATCAGATGGATCACTACCCTGCTTACAATCACATTTACGATAAGAACTTGTACCTCAGGGTTCAGGACACCAACTTTCAACTCGACCTGACTACTATTAGGTGTCCGGACGAGATAATTGTGCCATATTGCAAGGCCATCCCCTCTGGCACGCGCTTATGGTCACAACATATGTGCCAATGGTCTATCTCCAGCAATTTTGGGGAGAATTAAGAGTCTCGTAGTTGAGGGCACCTATGGATTCACCACGTCCTCGGGACGAGACACATCAGCTTCAGCAAGGATGATTTTGGGCTCGTCCTAGACCTACCCTTCAGCCTCAACTATGACCCTCTGCCTTCAGATGCAGAGATGGTGCGTGACTTTCTCGAAATGGGATACCGTCCAGCGCTCAGCAAGCTTGCACAGGTCCAGAGCAACGAAATCCTACATCCATGGAAGACACTGTTTGGAATTATCAACAAGTGTCTGTCGCCAAAGCACGCCGGTTTCGACAAAGGCAATGGCAACATTATGCGCATTTTCCACGGCATAACGCTCTCGCGGAATTACGATTTCGCTCAACTGATCTGGAACGATCTAGAAGAATAGATCAGACAGAAAGAGAACAAGAGGTCAAAGAATGTCCCGTATGCCCGGTGGTTTAACGTCATCATCAGACAACTCATGGAGATGCACGAAAACATCCCTCATCTACCTCTTGGAGGGAACTACCAACCCCCGGGACTCAAATTGTTTCACCACCCTAGGCTCACATATTTGGATCAGCCGTCGATGCCGATCCCGTTCGAGCTGCTTCGTCTTGCCGACCCCTTAGGAGACATTTATAGGCTATACTGCCGGGAGAATCATCTCACAGAGCTGATGATTCGAGGGCCCCCGACAGACTTTGCAGTGAGCCCTCAACAATAACATCACAGTTCTGAGGCCGAGCTAATGATGAAGTGGCTCAAGAACTAGAACAGGAGCCTCCAACACAAGATGATCCAATGCCCGATGCAGATGTCATGTTGATCGACGAAGTGGCATATGAGTTGGAACTCCAAGCTCCAAATCAAGCGTTAGGAGCTGAAGTGCCCATCAATGTCCGTGTGTTTCAAGGGTCCATTGAGGAGATCCTTCAACAAGAAGCACAACCAGAAGCGGAAACGGGGCACAACCCATTTCACACGGCGACCACGCCAGAAACAGAGGCCCTTATCGCCACGATCATGCCCGAAGCGCCTCAGCCGACAGCACAAGCCCGTGAGGTGGCAGAACATGACCCTACCCCTCATACGGCTACCTTGTCAAACACAGAGTCATATGAGGAGATTCGACTTATAAGGCGGCCTCCCACACGTTAAATTGCATCAGACGAGCCCATCTTAGAAGCTGTTAGGCAACCATCAGACGATGCCAGTTACCTCTCCAAGGGCTGAGGATCCATCATTGCTCAATCTTGAGCCACAGCCCAACCCCTCCGCATCAGTCGTGGCTGAGATTCAAACTCCTACTACTACCGGCCTTGATATTGAAATGTTAGATTCACAGGTTCACTCTGAGCCTGTCGCAACATCCATAGATGCGAATCTTATAGATTCAGATCAAGGATTGGATGGAAGTCGAGGACAGTCACAACCTCAAGTGACTACGAGCCAGCCCGATGAGATGGTGCTCACTCAAGGATTGTCGGACAGTCGACACGCGACATGAGTCATCCTGGTCCATCTACGACGGAGGCATCACAACCCTTGTGATGGAAGCACGTTTCCAAGCCGCTCTCTCCGAAGCCGTTCGCTCCCTCGAAGAGAAGATAATGGAGAGAGTACTCACCACCATTGAGACGTCCCGCCACGACACCGGGAATGCGCCCGTCTCTGAGGCTACTTTGTCACAAGCCAACCTCACACCCTCACAACCCACAACCACCGACCCTCTCATTAACTCATCCATCCTAATCAACCCATACACATTCCCAATCACCGAGCTTCACGACATACTTCTCGCCCGACTCAGAGGCCTTACCATCTGGTCGCCGCAGGAATAATCACTCTATAGGCGACTGGTGGACCATCCTGATCCACCTACTCAAACATGTCGAGGCCAAAGCTCCCACTCAGACAATGACATGACGACCCTGACGTCCATTCTTTCAATTTTCTGCCCTTTTCAGTGTTTTGGGGATACTTATCGCCAAGGGCACCAGCAATTTCTCATTGAACTACAATGGGTAAATTAACTGTACTTTAAAATATAACATAGTTTGATCACACGCCTTTAACTACATAACAAACTAATCTTCTGTAAACAGATGGCTACCACGACGTGGCGAGGATGTGGGGACGCAATTGGCTCGAGCCTTTATTAGCGCCTAACCCCAACCATCCAATTCCATCCTTTCAACCATCTAATTACCTTTCACTGCCTTTCTTGAGCGTCCTCAATAAAGCACGTTTATTACCGCTTACGATGATTCGATTTGTTTGGATTTGCTAGAGCGTTGTTGAGTTATTAGGCCTTGTGATTCTTTTTCTTTAGGTTTTCACTGGTAAAATGTTGATCTTTACTGTTGTATTAGGCACTCGTGGGGGAAGCAAAAGCTACATATCCACAAGCGACCTTCAAAATAGTTGACTTGGTAAGTTTGTGTTTAACGGACAGTGCTATATTTTTCCTTTTTTTAAACTTTTGTCATAGTTGGGGACTGATTCGATGAACTGAGTGCCTAAGTATGGTTAATTTGTGATTCATTTTAATGAATTATAATAATATAGGATAATTGTGATGCGGATGATTACACTGTGGATGACGACGATTACGAGGAGAAGTTGAAGGAGCCATTCGCTCTATTCTTTCTTTCCACGTAGGTCTATTTCTTTGCTGATGGTTCACTTTCTCAGAATTGCATAGCTCATTTTCCATGTTATGATATCATTTACCAGAATCTATTCTAGAATAGTCTCATGTTATATATCGAGTTGTTAGGGTTGCAGATATCGAGACGGTGAGCCAACTGATAATGCTGGGCTGTCCTATAAGTGGTTTACTGATGTGAAAATATATTATTAGCAAGTGTGTTTTTTGGGTTTCTCCCCAGAGATTGAGATTCTGAATTTACTCTACTTTCATTCGGACAGGAAATAAAGAGGAGAATCGCTTAAGAATCTTAAGCTAACGGTAATGTTTTTAGTGTATTCTTCAAGCATCTTCGCTTGATGTAATGGTGGTTAGGTTGTTCTCACTAACCTTTTAGATGAAACATAGAATTACCATGCGTAAGAAAATTGAGTGGAACTGTGAGAAGCTTAATGAGATGCTATGTAGATGACGATTCTGATATTGTGATAACCTCCTATGTTATGGGGAAGAAAATTGAGTGGAACTGTGAGAAGCTTAATGAGATGCTTGGGGTGAGTAACGCTGGGCTTAGGCATTTCAGTATGGGTGACTGGTGTGAGTCTGATGAGTTCAGTCTGTCTGAGTGCACTAGAGCCCGATGGAATATCAATAGGAGACCTAAGTTTACATAAAGAGTTGCTCTTAAGAAATTGGGGATCGATCACTACATCCTTCGTAAAGTTCTGACATAAATCTCTGGAGTGCTAAGATAGGTAGCGGAGGCCATTCCACCAACATGAATGCTATGAGCACTTTCATCGTCTTCATGATCTCTAAGAACAGAAGTTCAATCTAGCCTATACTCTGACGAAGTATATGATCTATGCCGTCGAAAGCCCTGAGAAGCTGCTTCCCTATGGAATGATTATGTCCTACCTGTTCGAACGCGAAGGAATTCAACTGCCACCTAGTTGGGAGAACACTACACAGCACATGCTCGATCTAAAAACTCTCCAGCGCATGGGGATTTACTATGAGAAGCAAGTTGGCTGGTTCAGTGCCAAGGATAAGAAGGCAGTCATGAGTTCTTTGAAAAGGCTCTCGTTGGTAAGGGCAAGGCCAAGGTTGTTGAGCTGACTGACAGTGATGAGGAGCCTGTTGAAGAATGCCAAGACGATGATGATGTGATCAAAGAAATGCGAACCGATATCGCTGCCATCTTCAAGAAGGTTGGCAAGCTCAAGCACCAGAATAGTGAGATTCTTAGCAAGAAGCTTGGAAAGAAACTGAAGAAGCGCGCCTCGTCTGACAGCGAGTCCGATAGCGTTTTAGGGTGATCTGTGTCACTTCCCATCCTCTCTTTTCGCAGCTCTCGCGTCTAGTAATCGCGTGTCTAGGAGTCTCAGTGTCTTAGTAGTTTTTGTCCTCACCCTTTTTGATGCTGAAGGGGAGAAAATCATGGACTATGTAATAAGACAGATACATGCGTGTGATCCCTGTTGGGATAAGACCTTGCTATGCTTATGGTTATGTTATGACTATGTTTTTTTGCTCTGATTTAATTCCTTGACTAACCGTTGTGTGTGCTGACTCGTGCTGACTTATGCTTTGACAAATTTTTGTTGGATATCTAAGGCAGGGGGAGTGCAATCATGATACTTATGTGTGTTGTTTCTGGTGGAACCTTTATGTGATATCATGGAATCATGCGACATCACATCTGCACATAATCAGGTAACTTATATGTGATATTTGTCATTTATCCCTGCAGTGATTAGTAAGCATGCTATGGATTTCAACATGAAGTACTTGCACTTAGATAGGGGGAGCATGCGCATTTTATGTGAAACTTGATATCTCTCATGCTCTATCCATGATTTAAATTGGCTCACACGTTTCATGCCTACATGTTCGAATATGCTCATTACATTAGTAATATGTCAACATAAAAAAGGCGGAGAATGTTGACCTTTTCTGTCTTGCACTGATGATTCCATGTACTCAAGATGAGATAGGCACTACAAATTTAGCAATTCGAAATGTGTATGTATCATGTACTTATATTTGAGTGAATTGCACTTTGACACTGTGATTCCATTGCAACGTGACTTATGTGATACAACTGTGATCATTGATTCCAGCATCCTGATATCATTATAATGTTTGGAAAGTGCATGCATAAATGGAAAGACTGAATGTGATCTTGAAACTGTGTGTGGAAAATAACACATGATTAATCCTTAATATGCCGCTCTATATTAATTAGAGTAAGGATTATGCGTTAATTGGAGCAAGGATAATTATGATATACATGGTAAATATATTTCTGCTGGAACCGAGTTATATATAGAAGGTGATCATGACTGTATCCTTGAATGCGTTGAATATGGATATTATGTGTAAAGGATATATTTGCATACATGCTTATCCGTTTAGACATGCTAAAATTGGAATTATATGATACAGATACAGTTCAATTCCTGTTTAGCTGCTTAAGTTCTTGCATTTATGCTACATGGAAAGGATCATGCTATACATGGAAAATACGTCGTCCACTGGAATCTGTCTATTTTTAGGAAGAAAATCATACCCATATCACTAATAATTACATCTTAAATGCTTGAGTCAAACGATCCTGTGCGAATTTGGTATTTATTTGAATGGAAAATTCGTGATTAATGTGCTGCAAATTTGTTAAGATGCTGAGCGAAACTATTTATGGTATCTTCGTAAGTACCAACGTGCTAATATGGATGAGATTTACCGATATGGTATGGAAAAGGTATTCAGAATAA